>AWOL01S0514375.1:0-10209 GCA_000715115.1 Nicotiana otophora
ATACCCAGCCAGCCCTTCCCGAGTGTGATTACCGTTTTGCGAACGCGGAGGCCAAACCTCCAGGCCCAGCTTCACCTATGCGAACGCGAACATCCTTTTGCGAATGTGATACATATCTGCCCTAAGCCTTCGCGAACGCAAGGCACCAATCGCGAACGCGATGATTAAACTATCCTCCAGCTCAACTCCTTCTTCGCGAATGCGAGCTTCCTTCCGCATTCGCGAAGAACAAAACTAGAACCAGCAACCAGCAACAACAATTCAGCCAAACTTGGTCTGAAACACATCAGAGGCCTCTGGGACCCCTTCCATTCACACCAACAAGTCCCAATACCTTATCCAAACTTATCCAAAGGCTCGAAATGCCACGAATAACATCAAAACCACGAATCAACGATCAAAATCCTTTTTTTGACTTCAAACATTGAGACTTCGCCGAACACGATCGAATCATACTTAAACATTCCGGAATGACGCCAAATGTTACGTGTAAGTCACAAATCACAGTACGAACCTATTCCAAGGCTCGGAATCCCAAACGGACAACAATAATGTCAAAGTCTACTTCATATCAAACTTAGGATATTTTAAAATCTTCAAAATGCTAACTAACCACAATAAGCATCGAAGCGCCCCCGGACCGTCCGATACTCAACCCGAACATACGCCCAAGTCCAAAATCGTCATACGAATCTATTGGAACCTTCAAATCCCAATTCCGAAGTCGTTTACTCAAAAGACAAACCTTGGTCAACAAGCCTTGGTCAACAGAAGATCATTTCTGCTACCTCTACCCACAAGACTTAGAATCAAATTCCAACACCCAGAATTCCTTTAAGATCCAATTTCTTGCATCCATACACTATATAAAACTTCACAAGTTGTGCAAAAACATACATATACACCCGAGTCGTGATCCACATGACGCAACCCATAATTTATATGCCCATAGCAATATCTTCCAAGCACAATAGCTGCAAATTTACGAACCAGATGCCTGTAATATACCTCATAGCACATGAAAGCCCTGCTCCAACCCTTGCAATACTGCAACAATGAAAGATATGTGCAAAACCTCATAACCACCCGTCAAAAGAATAACTCATGGAGTCTCTCCGCTCGACAAGAACCATTACCTCATTCTGAACTGATTAGTGACATTTTCCTTCCAATACGCATTATATAAATCTGATTGCACTGATTTCAGGTCCCTCAACCTCGTCTCACCCAGTACAAGCTATTCGGGCAATGAGCCACCCCAAACACCGGCTAAATTCTTATACGACGCCATCAATGTGCCAATAAGCCACGATTCAAATATGACCAATAAGGAAAATAAATCCGGAATCCAGGGCTATCCGGCCCGCGTAATGAATAAAACAACCAAACAAATAATAAGAACCTAACTTAGAGATAAGAAACAAAACACACAAATAAGTATAAGGAACCGTTCTCAACATCTCGCGGTTGCGGCGTGCAAGCCAATCTACACATCATACATATGGCGGCATACCACCCGATCCACACATAACAATCAATAAGGTAATACCCATCNCGTACAAGTCACAAATAACAGTACGAACATATTCCAAGGCTCGGAATCCCAAACGGACATCAATAATGTCAAAGTCTACTTCATATCAAACTTAGGATATTCTAAAATCTTCAAAATGCTAACTAACCACAATAAGCATCGAAGCACCCCCAGACCGTCCGATACTCAACCCGAACATACGCCCAAGTCCAAAATCGTCATACGAACCTTTTGGAACCTTCAAATCCCAATTCCGCGGTCGTTTACTCAAAAGCCAAACCTTGGTCAACAAGCCTTGGTCAACAGAAGATCATTTCTGCTACCTCTACCCACAAGCCTTAGAATCAAATTCCAACACCCAGAATTCCTTTAAGATCCAATTTCTTGCATCCATACACTATATAAAACTTCACAAGTTGTGCAAAAACATACATATACACCCGAGTCGTGATCCACATGACGCACCTCATTATTTATATGCCCATAGCAATATCTTCCAAGCACAATAGCTACAAATTTACGAACCAGATGCCCGTAATAATACCTCATAGCACATGCAAGCCCTGCTCCAACCCTTGCAATACTGCAACAATGAAAGATATGTGCAAAACCTCATAACCACCCGTCAAAAGAATAACTCATGGAGTCTCTCCGCTCGACAAGAACCATTACCTCATTCTAAACTGATTAGTGATATTTTCCTTCCAATACGCATTATATAAATCTGATTGCACTGATTTCAGGTCCCTCAACCTCGTCTCACCCAGTAAAATCTATTCGGGCAATGAGCCACCCCAAACACCGGCTAAATTCTTATACGACGCCATCAATGTGCCAATAATCCATGATTCAAATATGACCAATAAGGAAAATGAATCCTGAATCCAGGGCTATCCGGCCCGCGTAATGAGTAAAACAACCAAACAAATGATAAGAACATAACTTAGAGATAAGAATTAAAACACACAAATAAGTATAAGGAACCGTTCTCAACATCTCGCGGTTGCGGGGTGCAAGCCAATCTACACATCATACATATGATGGCATACCACCCGATCCACACATAACAATCAATAAGGTAAAACCCACCGAGCCAAAATAATCATGCCCGCGAAATGCCCAAACACCGACCACAAGCACACCAATTGCATAGACACAACCCTGGGGAGACAGATAACGCCATGCACTACAGAATTCCAAGTGCGACTAAGGTCCAATAAAAGACCTGCATCTCGAAAGCCATCTTGCTCATATAACACCACATGCTACACTAGATCACAACACATGTGTGAATAATCAAGCCGTCTCACAACCCACATGGCATAAAAGAGTAGCACTCGAAATAGACGAAAGCAGGAATATCATCCACCACGCCCGAAGACCCATCCATAAGCATACTATGTCGAATAAGTATATTTGATCTGGTATAGAATATACGTTCATATTAAGCCTACTCATGGACCTCAAAGGCGATTCCGATCATCCCCAAATAGGTTTATAACCTCTCAAATATCCACAATGACCCTATCCATGACACATACAATCGATTGTCAAATCCATAACAAACTTCCACAGTCCACAACCAAAGGAATAGAGCGTCTCTCAGACATAAACTCTCCAATCAGCGATAGTACCAGAATCTCCATACCTGATTTTAATCTTTAACACTTAAATGACTGACACGTCACACTTATACAATCATCCTGTGGGATATACTCCCACAACCTTCCGCACCAGGTAGTAAAATCTGCATATCCATGGCTACCAATCATACTATTTCTGTAATGCAAATCAAGAATCCGCAATTCAATACATAATGCCTCTCCCACAGAACACCATTCTCAGGCGACACTAAAATAGCGCTAGCATACTCTAAAAGTCTGAAATCTGCCGCTTCTTCGGACTCGTGACATCCTCGAGAAAACTAAACTGCAACCTTGACCCTTCAATCCCAATTCCATACTGCTCATTGCACCTATCATGCTGTTATGCAAGAGTACAAGAATTCTATCATAACTCCTGAACCACCAGTAGAATAAACACTTCATCAACTAGAAGTCTTTCACTTAACTTATTTCAGAAGAAGAATCACAACACACAACCAACTTCCCATAACCGTAAAAGAGCAAACCTCAAACCGTGGTCTAAACCGCCATAACTCTTTGGGACCCATCTGCACATTATCAAACCATCATAATTGAATCCCATCTAAGCAATCAAATTTATGAAAACTGCCAAGTCCATAAGTATAGCCACAAAACACCGACATAGCCTTATCACACCAAAGGAACCGATCGTATCCTTTACCATGCCGATCCTAAACCACTACTAAACTGACTCAACTTCTAATTTTTCTCTTGACTTACCTTCAGAATTAATACCCCTCCTTTCCAACACACAATGGACCTCAATCAACACTCATCCTGAGGGACCCCAAATCCGCGAGACCACGTTGTCCCTTACCTACAAGCGACTTTATACTCTCCTAATGCACTTAATAGTATCTCCAACTGATACACCCGTCTCGAGGAGAACTTCTGTGAATCCGAAGTTCTTCCTTTTACCTCTCTAACACTGCTCTACAAACCTGGTGACAACATAGAAATACTCCTGATACCCTTCACGCTTTACTGCAAAACCCAATCCTTAGCGACACATAACGAACCCAAAAATCCTTAAGCATCACACCCTAAATCTCGAATCCACTAGAACCATTATTGAAAGTCACCTATTCCCAGCTAGTCCTGAATATATAAAACCAGACAACTAGTGCTCCGTTAGCACACGAATACTCCAAAGAAGCAACTGAATGAATCCTTTCCCTCGTACATCACATCCACAAGAAGTGTAAAATTTTAGTCATTCCACAACCTTCACATCTCAGTGAGGTGAAACATAGCGCACATCCATCTGATTCCTTGCTCAAATTACCCCCGATGTTTTCTTCCCTTAGTCATAACTAATCTACCAACATACCGATAACCAGAAACTGCAAAGGCACATAATCATGTGGACCCAATCATAGATGGTAGGCTCCCCCACTTAGCTTTAAGCAACAATCACAAAAATCAAGAACCCACAATGACTTCTCATTCAAGCTACCATGATCACACACCGTTACTCCGCCAGATTGCTCACAAGCTCTTGTTGCACTAATTATCACACATCCTGAATTAGCAGTACTAAATTCACACCCGACTTCATAACAGTCGCGCCATCTTCCCAAGCGATACAAGCTTACATCGTAGTACATGCTCCCTGTTGGATAGAAAGTAGATCTCTTCATCAAAAATCATACAACCCCTAACTTGCTCATAGGAGATCGCCCACCTGTTTAACCCCATATCGGCATTCCCCAACAACTTTTCCATAGTTATACCTACTATGAAATAAGTTAATCCTCCTGAGTCCATACTCGTCCACCAGTTGTAAGAGTCCATCTATTTCCATTTACATCAACTGAAGGTCCAACAATGTATTCGACACTCGAAGCTATATTGTATCACAAAACGACAATCGAACGTTCCCATTCCTCTACATTTCCAAGCAAACTCTTTTCATCACATTCGAACTTCCCCAGTATAGAAGCCATCATCTCAAATGAAATGCACAAACTTAGTCATTTGTCCACCATGACACAAGTTGCTCTAAGCTGTTTCAAAGCATGTGGCTATCATACCACAAAATCTATACGATACGCTCCCACTCCTACTTCGATTAACCCATCTTCCAAAATTAACTACTCGATCTCAACTGCTTGTACTTGACTTGCTAACAATTCAACTACCGCGAGACATACCCCACCATGTCCTTTCTCATCATCTACCACCAATCATGCCGTCCCAAATCACGATCCATCTCCGTAGCATCTGAACAAATTGATGGCCATCAACTCTAAATCTCCTTAAGGATCATCGCATTTGAACCATCAACACTAGAAACGCAGATTCGACCCTGAAGTTGCAACACACCGTCATCTCCAATAACTGCTTCTTATGTACCATTTCACAACACCATGCCCCTAAGGCAAACAAATGAAAACCATCACACCGATGAGCCTTACTATGTTCAAAGAGGGACGACGACTCCACGGCACAAACAAGAATTCCACCAAGTTGGAAATATCAAATCTCGCTACTTCGTCAACCAAAACCTTAACATTCATAGACCAGATGCCTTTCCAATACTGGAATGAATACTAAACTTCCCAATCATGAGCCGGATAATTCTCTTCCTCAATCATTCATTGCTGCACACATAAATAAGCACTTTATCGTTTACACCAACACTGTGTGATAAAAACGCATGAACATCATAATACACCGTGTATAACCCTGAACTCATGGGTAACACAAACACTGGACCGAAATGACTCAACACCCCTCCACACACCGACGATAATAGTCTGCCCGAGTATGCAGGGAAAAACATCATGCACCACAACCGCAGCACCACTAAAATCCTCGATGCCAAATTAACAGCAAGCGCTCAATATCGCGTAGGAATAAATAGGAAGAAAATATAGACATAAGCTCCAATGAAATCGAATAGCACGATGAGAAATCAAGAAGGAAAGTTCTCCTAACAGCTCTGTAGCCTCTCAAAGATAAGTACAAACGTCTTTGTACCGATCCACAAGACTCTACTAAACTTGCTCATGACTCGTGAGACCCAAGTGAACCTAGTGCTCTGATACCAAGTTGTCACGGCNGGCGAGACCACGTTGTCCCTTACCTACAAGCGACTTTATACTCTCCTAATGCACTTAATAGTATCTCTAACTGATACACCCGTCTCGAGGAGAACTTCTGTGAATTTGAAGTTCTTCCTTTTACCTCTCTAACACTGCTCTACAGACCTGGTGACAACATAGAAATACTCCTGATACCCTTCACGCTTTACTGCAAAACCCAATCCTCAGCGACACATAACGAACCCAAAAATCCTTAAGCACCACACCCTAAATCTCGAATCCACTAGAACCATTATTGAAAGTCACCTACTCCCAGCTAGTCCTGAATATATAAAACCAGACAACTAGTGCTCCGTTAGCACACGAATACTCCAAAGAAGCAACTGAATGAATCCTTTCCCTCGTACATCACATCCACAAGAAGTGTAACATTTTAGTCATTCCATAACCTTCACATCTCAGTAAGGTGAAACATAGAGCACATCCATCTGATTCCTTGCTCAAATTACCCCCGATGTTTTCTTCCCTTAGTCATAACTAATCTACCAACATACCGATAACCAAAAATTGCAAAGGCACATAATCATGTAGACCCAATCATAGAGGGTAGGCTCCCCCACTTAGCTTTAAGAATCACAAAAATCAAGAACCTACAATGACTTCTCATTCAAGCTACCATGATCACACACCGTTACTCCGCCAGATTGCTCACAAGCCCTTGTTGCACTATTCATCACACATCCTGAATTAGCAGTACTAAATTCACACCCGACTTCATAACAGTCGCGCCATCTTCCCAAGCGATACAAGCTTACATCGTAGTACATGCTCCCTGTTGGATAGAAAGTAGATCTCTTCATCAAAAATCATGCAACCCCTAACTTGCTCATAGGAGATCGCCCACCTGTTTAACCCCATATCGGCATTCCCCAACAACTTTTCCATAGTTATACCTACTATGAAATAAGTCAATCCTCCCGAGTCCATACTCGTCCACCAGCTGTAAGAGTCCGTCTATTTCCATTTACATCAACTGAAGATCCAACAATGCATTCGACACTCGAAGCTATGTTGTATCACAAAACGACAATCGAACGTTCCCATTCCTCTACATTTCCAAGCAAACTCTTTTCATCACATTTGAACTTCCCCAGTATAGAAGCCATCATCTCAAATGAAATGCACAAACTTAGTCATTTGTCCACCATGACACAAGTTGCTCTAAACTTTTTCAAAGCATGTGGCTATCCTACCACAAAATCTATACGATACGCTCCCACTCCTACTTCAGTTAACCCATCTTCCAAAACTAACTACTCGATCTCAACTGCTTGTACTTGACTTGCTAACAATTCAACTACCGCGAGACATACCCCACCATGTCCTTTATCATCATCCACCACCAATCATGCCGTCCCAAATCACGATCTATCTTTGTAGCATCTGAACAAATTGATTGCCATCAACTCTAAATCTCCTTAAGGATCATCGCATTTGAACCATCAACACTAGAAACACAGATTCGACCCCGAAGTCGCAACACACCGTCATCTCCAATAACCGCTTCTTAGGTACCATTTCACAACACCATGCCCCTAAGGCAAACAAATGAAAACCATCACACCGATGAGCCTAACTATGTTCAAAGATGGACGACGACTCCACGGCACAAACAAGAATTCCACCAAGTTGGAAATATCAAATCTCTCTACTTCGTCAACCAAAACCTTAACATTCATAGAGCAGATGCCTTTCCAATACTGGAATGAATGCTAAACTTCCCAATCATGAGCCGGATAATTCTCTTCCTTAATCATTCATTGCTACACACATAAATAAGCACTTTATCGTTTACACCAACACTGTGTGATAAAAACGCATGAACATCATAATACACCATGTATAACCCTGAACTCATGGGTAACACAAACACTGGACCAAAATGACTGAACACCCCTCCACGCACCGACGATAATAGTCTGCCCGAGTACGCAGGGAAAAACATCATGCACCACAACCGCAGCACCACTAAAATCCTCGATGCCAAATTAACAGCAAGCGCTCAACATCGCGTAGGAATAAATGGGAATAAAATATAGACATAAGATCCAATGAAATCGAATCGCACGATGAGAAATCAAGAAGGAAAGTTCTCCTAATAACTCTGTAGCCTCTCAAAGATAAGTACAAACGTCTTTGTACCGATCCATAAGACTCTACTAAACTTGCTCATAACTCGTGAGACCCAAGTGAACCTAGTGCTCTGATACCAAGTTGTCACGGCCCAATTCCCACTATAGGCCGTGATGGCATCCAACGTCGTCGTCAGGCAAGCCAACGGTGAACTATCAACTTAATTATTCATTTTATTACTTTTAAGATCTTGAATTTTATTAGATAAAGAAATTAATGCATTAAAATCATGGATACATACAATTTTAGTAAGATATAAAATAAAAATGTGGCAATATTAGCAAAACCACAAACAATTACTAGAACATCGCAAACCCGGTGTCACAAGTGCATGAGCATCTACAAGGAAATACAATAATAATACAAGATAGACAGAATAAGGTAAATAAATATGATGGAGACCATGTGTGCTGCGGATCGTAGCATGAAATATATCTCACCATAACATCCCCTCAGCAGCTGCGCCTACGCGCCCAAATGATCACCGAAAATACCTGCATAATCAGTGCAGAAGTGTAGCATGAGTACGTTAATCAATGTATACCCAGTAAGTATCTAGACTAACCCTGGAGAAGTAGTGATGGGGGGTCGACATTGACACTTACTAGTGGTCCATAAAATCATATGTAATAAAAGTAAACAGGCATGAAGCATGGTAAGTGAATAGTGAAAATAGATATATGTACATAATACGATTCTCAACTGTACAGTAACACAAGGTCCTCAAATACCAAAACCTTTTTCAAATAAATTACGTACTGGTCAACACTAAATCAACGGTCACATCTCAAGTCATACGAACCCATAAGTACGCTAATTTCTTATCCAATATTTTGCACGATTCTGTCGAGGCGAGCGGCCCGATCCTATAAGAGTAAAGGCATAAATGCCTATCATGGCGTACAGCCCGATCCCATAATACTCTTGTATATACACCACCGAGGTCGTATGACTCGATCTAGGGATGCATCCCATAATACTGCCAAGGTGAATGGCCCGATCCCATAATGATATTGCTGAGGCGTTCAGTCCAATCCCATAGAAATAATGATGACTTGATGGGTCACTGGTCCCACTCACGGATGTGTGTGAGTTGTGAAATTCAAGAAACATTCAGACAAATATGTACAATACGGGCAGAATCCGTAAAAGGAATTGTAATCTCTACTGTTACTCAAGTAGCTAACCATATATCAAAAATCGTACATCCGATACTTTAAGAAAGTCTAGTCTCAGACAAGAAAATAAACTAAAGCAATTAAACAGGAAATGATAACTCAAATATTACATTTAAGACATGGCATGAGTCTAAGTCCACCCGGACCTAATCATGAATTCTAGCATATGCATGGATACTCGTCACCTCATACGTGAGTAGCCTCCACAACATGTAGCACATAGCAATTATAACACCTACGGAGTAGATTCCCCCTCACAAGAGTAAACTGGAGACTTACCTCGCTCTGAATTCCAATAACCGGCTCCAACGCCACTCCAACTCCTCAAATCATGGCTAAATGATTCGAAACGAGTCAAACAATGTACAAGACAATCAAAATACACTAAAATACTTGTAATTTAACAATTTATAACAATTTCCAATCTCACTCAAAAAGTCAACAAAGTCAAACGTCGGTCCCACGTGCTCGGATTCCTAATATATTCGAAGATAAATATTACCCATAACACCATGAACTCAAATATATAGTTTATCATAATTCCATATAGAGGAGGAAAAGGTCTACTCGAGGAAGACCGAGAATCAGGTGGGGAGCCTTAACTAAGGATA
>AWOL01S0514934.1:0-21887 GCA_000715115.1 Nicotiana otophora
AGAGAATGAACAGATTCATTGGGGGTCTTCACCCTAGTATTCGCCTTGCTATGGCTAGAAATAGTAAGACCAAGATTCTATTATATTAGGTGGTTGAGATAGCGCATCGTGTGGAGCGCATCTGCATTGAGACTGGAGAGATGATGCGGGGTAGGGACAAAAGGTCCCGATATTCACGTAGCTTCATTGATGCCTCATCTGGAGGCCGAGGTCAATTTGCGAGAGGCCAGTCTAGCAGGCCAGTTTATTATTCACTACCACCCAGCCAAGAAGTTTCAGTGCAGTCTTCATTCAGTGCACTCCTAGCTCAGAGCTCTTTTTAAACTCTATCAGTTCAAGTTTAGTCGGCACTAGATTCTTCTAGCGACTATTCTTGTCCGCATACATTTCCAGTCAGAGGTTTCTATGAGTGTGAGGAGCTGGGGCACGTCATGAAGTATTGCCCCTATCTTTGTAGAGGGCCAATGTAGCAGGGAGGTTAGACTATGATCCCCGCACCAGTTTCTATACCACATGCTCAGCCAACTCGGGGTGGAGGTTATTCGGGACATGGTCATCCTAGAGGGGGAGCTCAAACTAGTAGAGGTCAGGCCAGATGCTATGCCTTCCCAGAGAAGACTGAGGTTATTGCTTTTGATACAGTGATTACATGTATTGTTTCTCTGTGTCACAAGGATGCTTCAGTATTATTTGATCCCAATTTTATGTATTCATATGTGTCATCATACTTTACTTCTTGTCTTGGTATGCCTCGAGGTTCTTTTGATGCTCCTGTGTATTTTTCTACACCCACTAGGGATTCTATTATAGTGAATTGAATTTATCGATCATGTGTGGTTACTATTTGTGGCTTTGAGATGAGGGAAAATATCCTATTATTTGATATGGTAGATTTTGATGTGAACTTGGGTATGGACTGTTATCTCCGTACCACGTTATTCTTGATTGTCATGCTAAGACCGTGGCGTTGTCAATGTCGGGGGAGGCTAGAGTGGAAGGGTTCTGTTGGTTGCACTCCTAGCAGAGTGATTTTATTCTTGAATGCTGAACGGATGGTGGATAGGGGATGTTTCACGTGTCTAGCCTTTGTCAGAGATCTTAGTACTAATACTCCTACTATTTAGTAAGTTTGAGTAGTGAGAGAGCTTTTGGATGTGTTCCCAGCAGACCTACTGGGCATGCCACCCGACAAAGATAATGATTTTGGCATTGATTTGGTACTAAGAATGCAACCTATGTCCATTTCACCGTATCGTATGGATCTAGTGACATTGAAGCAATTGAATAAATAATTGAAAGAGTTGCTAGATAAGGGGTTCATAAAGCCTAGCGTTTCACCTTGGGGTGCACTGGTGTTATTTGTTAAGAAGAAGGATGGGTCTAAAAAATTATGTATTGACTATCGCCAGTTGAACAAGGTGACCATCAAGGACAAGTATCCACTACCCCACATTGATGACTTATTTGATCAGCTTTAGGGTGCCAGGGTGTTCTCGAAGATTTACTTGAGGTTGGGGTATCACTAGTTAAAGATCAAGACTTCAGACATCCCTAAGATTGCCTTTTCAGACTCGTTATGGCATTATGAGTTTTTGGTAAGGTCGTTTGGGTTGACTAATGCCCCAGAAACCTTCATGCATTTGATGAACAATGTTTTTCAATCTTATTTGAATTCTTTCATCATTGTGTTCATTGATAATATATTGGTGTATTCCCGTAGTAGGGAGGAGCATGAGCAGCATTTGAGGATTGTGCTTCAGACTTTGAGGGTGAAGAAGCTATATGCTAAATTCTCCAAGTGTGTATTTCGGTTAGACTCAATAGCATTTTTGGGTCATGTGG
Source organism: Nicotiana otophora (assembly GCA_000715115.1). NCBI lineage: Eukaryota > Viridiplantae > Streptophyta > Magnoliopsida > Solanales > Solanaceae > Nicotiana > Nicotiana otophora. Next base: position 1,843 of record AWOL01S0514934.1, read on the forward strand.
TATCCAATAATGGGATCAAGGTAGACCCGAAGAAGATTGAGGCAGTATAAAGTTGGTCCAAACCTTCTACTACTACAAAGATTAGGAGCTTCTTAGGTTTGGCTAGTTATTACCGTCACTTCGTGGGCGGTTGTTCATTTATTGCAGCCCCTTTAACTAAGTTGACTTAGAAGGATACTCTGTTTAAGTGATGAGATGGGTGTGAGGAGAGCTTCCATAAGCTAAAGACAACCTTGACTACAATTGAGTGTTGGTTTTGCCTTTAGGATCGGGGTCATATACGGTTGATTATGATTCTTTATGGGTTGGCATTGGGTGTGTGTTGATGTAGGACGATAGGGTGATTGCCTATGCATCGTGCCAGTTGAAGCCCTATGAGAAGAATTGCCAGTGCATGATTTAGAGTTAGCAGCTATCATACACAGGCTCAAGATTTGTAGGCATTAATTATATGGCATATTTTGTGAGGTGTATATGGATCACCAGAGTCTTTAACGTCTATTAAAGAAAAAGGATTTGAACTTGAGGCAGCGGAGGTGGTTGGAGCTTTTGAAGGACAATAATATCACTATTCTTTATCATCCGGGAAAGACCAATGTAGTAGCAGACGCCTTGAGTAGAAAGGCGGAGAGCATATGGAATTTAGCATTTATTCCGGCTGGGGAGAGGCCTTTAGCTATAAATGTTCAGACTTTGGCCAACAAATTATTGAGATTGGATTTAGCGGATACTAGCACAGTGCTTACTTGTGTTGTATCTTAGTCACCCTTGTTTGAGCGCATCAAGGCTCGTCAGTATGTTGATCACCACTTGCTTATCCGTAAGGACACAGTGCATCGAGGTGGTGCTAAGGAGGTTACTATTAGTGATGATGACACGTTGCGACTTCAGGGTCAGATTTGTCTTCATAATGTGGATGGGTTGGGGGAGTTGATCCTTGAGGAGGCTCGTAGTTCGCGGTATTCCATTCACCCGGGTGCTGGGAATATGTACCGTAATTTGAGGCAATATTATTAGTGGCAGATGAAGAAGAAATACATTGTTGGATTTATTGCTTGGTGTTTGAATTATCAGCAGGTCAAGTATGAGCATCAGATATCTAGTGGGCTGCTTCAAAATATTGAGATGCCAGAGTGAAAATGGGAGTGTATCACTATGGAATTAGTGGTAGGGTTGCTGCGGACATTGAGAAAATCTGACGTAGTTTGGGTCATTATGGACAGACTGACCAAATCTGCACATTTAATTCCAGTCATGACTTCTCACACTTCAAAGCATTTAGCTAAGATCTACATCCGGGAGATTGTTCACTTGCATGGTGTACCTGTTTCTATCATCTTGGTCCGAGGTAGTCAGTTTACTTCGTATTTCTAGAGAGCGGTTCAGCATGAGTTAGGCATGTAGGTTGAGCTAAGCATCACGTTTCACCCTTAGATGGTCGGGTAGTCCGAGTAGACCCTTAGACGGTCGGGTAGTCCGTGTCATAGATTTTGGAGGCCAGTGGGATCAGTTTCTACCTTTAGTGGAGATTTCCTACAATAACAACTATTAGTCAAGAATCCAGATGGCTCCGTGTGAGGCATTAAATGGGAGGCGATGTCTGTCTCCAGTCGGTTGGGTTGAGCCTGGTAAGACTAGGCTATTGGGCACATATTTGGTTTGTGAAACTTTGGAAAAGGTGAAATTGATTCAGGAGAGACTTCGCACAGCTTAGTCTAGGCAAAAATGTTATGCTGATAGGAAGGCTCGTGATATGGCTTTCATGGTGGGTGAGAAGGTTTTACTCAGAGTTGAACCCATGAAGGGTGTGATGAGATTCGTTAAGAAGGGCAAGTTCAACCCCCGCTATATTGGTCCTTTTGAGGTGTTGGACATAGTTGGTGAGGTGGCCTACAGACTTGCTTTGCCACCCAACTTATCAGGAGTTCACCCTGTGTTTCATATTTTCATGCTTCGGAAGTACAATGAGGATCTATCACAGGTGGTGGATTTCAGATCGGTGCATTTGAACAAGGACTTGACTTATGATGAGGAGCCAATGACAATTTAGATAGGCATGTTTGAAAGCTAAGATCGAAGAATATTGCATCAGTGAAGGTTCAGTAGAGAGGTCAACTGGTCGAGAAGGCGACTTGGGAGACCGAGCATGATATGCGCACCAGATATCCTTACACTTTTTATGTCCAAGGTATGATTCTAAACTCGTTTGAGGACAAACGCTTGTTTAAGAGGGGGAGAATGTAACTAACCAACCGATTATTTTGTGTATTTAAGCACCGTTTCCCCTATTTGATATTCCCCGTATGTGTATTTGTTATTATGTGACATGCAATGATGGTTGGTTTAGCTTTGGCAAGGTTATGGAGTGAATTGTAACACTTAGTTCCAGCATTGGAAGTCATAAGAGTTAACCAAGGTTTGAGTTTTGTTTAAACAACCTCGGATTCGTTGTTTTTGATGGTTCTAATAAGTTCGTATGGTAATTTTGGATTTAGGCATATGTACGGAATTAGTTTTGAATATTTCTAGGTTGATTTGGCTCTAATTGGTGAATGCTCGAAATTTGTAGGTATGGAATATTCATAAGTTTGACCAAGAGTTGACTTTGAGGCTATCATGTTCGGATTATTATTTTGTGAGTTGTAATAGGTTCATTATGTCATTTGGAACTTGTGTGAAAAATTTAGGGTTCTTCTGAGTTGGTTAGACGTGGTTCGGTATGTGTTTTGAAAGTTGGATGTTGACTAGTTCATTAAACTTGAATTGAGGTGCTATTCGTAGTTTTGATGTTATTATGTGTGATTTGAGAACTTGAGTAGGTTCATGTTATATTTTTGGACCGGTTGGTGTGATTTGACGGGGTGTCGGGGGCCTCGAGTGAGTTTCAGATGGATTTCATATCATCTAAGCTTGGTTGGGTAGTTCAAATCTGTTGGTGTCTGTTGTGCTTCGAGATCGTGGAGCAGGTCTCACGATTGTGGAGGCTTAATTTGGGCAGAGCAATTTTATTCTTCGCATTCGCGATGGGGCATCGCGTTCGCGAAGCTTTGGTGATTAGTGGCCTTCGGTGCTCGCTGTCGCACTGAAGATGGCATACTGGGCGTTGGCAGGCATTTGGCCTTCGCGTTAGCGTAAAGGCGACCGCGTTCGCGTAGTCCTGGAGTTGGTTGTTCATATCGTTCGTGAACTATACATCGGGTTCGCGATGGATATTTCTGGGGCTAGAGCTGGTTGTGCTTCGCGAACGCGAGGTTGTGGCTGTGTTCACGAAGGGTACTACATGGCATGTTTTTAAAGACTTATATTTCGGGACTTAGACCTATTATTTCATATTTTGAGTCCTAGACTTAGAGAGGGGAGATTGTTGAACGAAATTTTCACACAAAGCAAGAAGATAAGTTATTTCTGCTTGATTTTACCATTTTATCTTGTTTACCCATTATTACATATAGTAAATGGGATTTGAAGGTGAAATTTAGGGATTTTGTCTATAGTTTTGGAGAGTGAAAAATAAAGATTTGAACTTCGATTCGAAGTCAGATTTGGATGCAACTTATATATTTGGACTCGTAATCAAATGGGTAATCGGGATTTGTGACTTTTGTCGGGTTTCGGGAGGCAAGCACGGGTTGACATTTTTGTTGACTTTTTGGAATTTGATGAAGATTGAAGTTTTATTAATTGGAATCGATTTCTATAACCGTGTTTGAAGTTATAGAGTTATTTTTTATTTGTCTCTAGCCGTTTGGAGGCCAATTCGCTTGGGAAGGGCTTTTTGAAGTATTGATTCAAGCATTTTAAGATAAGTAACATATGTAAACTTGGTTTGAGGGTAATTTACCCTATTTGCTATGATATTTGAGATATGTTAGGGGTGACACACGTGCTAGGTGAGGGGCGTATGTGTGTACACTGAAATTGTTCATGATCCGGGTAGACCTTAGGCTATTATGTGCCTTGTTTTGCTATTATGCTTGTTATCTCTGTATTTTCTCAACTTGAGCTATTATTCACACTAGAAATCTTGTTGAGGCTATGTGTTTATCGTTTGAGACATTATAGGGCTATTCTTACTATTTTGATCTATTTGCCTTAAATTTAGTGATGCTCTCAGTCATGATGCTACATCCGCGTATTATATCATTATCTTTGTGAATTATTTATATATTATCTCACATATTGTTGATGCCCTTATATGTGTGACACGGTTTGATCTGAGTACTGTGAGACTCAATATTTGAGACTTGAGAAGCTAATGATTGAGCTTGGGCCATAGAGCTGATTTGGTATTGATTATGAGGTGACGCGTATTTCAGGCCCCACAATGGGCTGAGTGGTATTGATTGTAAGGTAACGCGTGCACTAGGCCGCATACTGAGTTATGTGATATTGATAGTTGACTTAGATCCGATCAGTGCTTGGGCAAGGACCCACCCCTCCAGAGTTAGGTATTAACCGTCGGCGCTGACACAAGGTCATATATGTGCTTGGGTAAGGGACTTGTATCAGACACTGGTACAGAACAGACACTGGTACAGAACTGAGTGTTGTTGTTGTTGAGAGTGAGGGTCCGAGGGAAATTGTGCCAGGCACTACCCATGTGCTGAGTTATGACATACTTGATTATTTAATTACGATATTATTGATTTTAGCATGTTTACTTGTTATGCAGGTACCAGGTTGTGATTCTTCCCGTATATTGCTGGCACTAGATGTCCTTGTTTAGTATATTGGACTTGGAATCACTGTTAAATTGATAACACCATATTTAGAGGACTTCTGTGAAAGAATTCATGCTTTAACTGCTATTCTTGAAAAGCATGCCTATTTTCCTACTATTTGTGAAAAGGTTGAAGTTAATATTGCTTGAGATATACTTTATTTATCGTTATTATTCTATCATTATTGTTTTTTCCCATATCACTGCCTTTGGTCCGAGGTTAGACTTGTTACTTATTGAGTACATGTGATCGGTTGTACACATACTATACTATGTGCTTTATTCATAGATCTAGGTTCTGTCGAGAGAGGTGATCGTTAGCTGGAGGCACCTGTATCAGATTCTTGGGATTTCAAGGTAGCTGCTGATTCCGTTCGCAGTCCTTGAAATCCCATTCTATTTTGCTTATGCTATCACTATTCTATCTTTTAGATGGTTTTGTATTTTATATTACACTTTGCATTTAAGTTCTATAGTGCTTATGTACTCGTAAGCACCAAATCATATGATGATTGTAGTTGCGTTATTGCTATTGATTTCAGATATTTTATGACTATTCCTCTATTAAGATTATTTAATTATGTTATTTGAGTTATTGCTATTATTTAATTATCGACTTGTCTAGCAAGCGATGTTAGGCGTCGTCATGACTCCGATGAGAGTTTGGGTCGTGACATACATGTCTAAAATAGTTAAATACGATGATAGATGAAAATAGGTACGTCTGACATGTTGGTCTAAGTAAGAATATCTACAATTCAATGAACAACTTCACTAATAAAAACAACTCCTTTTTTTTACTGATAATTATCGAATAAAATACCGACCGATAATACCAATCGAAAAAACCGACTGAATTGGTCGAAAAATGCAATATTCTTTTCGGTCGTTTTGACATAACTAACTGAATCGGTCATTTTTTTAGCGCCAAAATGTTAGAACTTCTATCTCCAATCAAAATGTGTACCGAAAAATTTATTTTATGAGAAATTGACCAAAATTATTTTCTATTTTAAAATAAATTAAAAATGTATTTTAAAAAACCCGACCAAAATCTGTCGATTTTTTTGGTCAACTCATTGAAAAAAACCAACTGATTTCGATTGGTCATATTATTATTTATGAAAATCGATCGAGTCGATTGGTTGTTTTTGCACAAAATACGGTTAAAGAGTATAAATAAAAAAAAATAAAAGTCTTTGACTAACCAGCATCAATAGTCTAGTGGTCGAATAGTACCCTACCACTCTAATCTAAATTAGCTGAATCAATGATCACCGAATACCAGAAGGATTTTAAAGAAATAAAGAACATAATGGAAATATATTCTAAAGTTGCATGTCTAAGATAGCTAAACATGATGACAAATCAAAATAGTTGTGCCCGACATGCTGGTTTAAGTAAAAATGGCTACAATGGAGCAAACACCTACACAACTAAAAAATAGCTCTTTTCCGGCCAAAGATTACCAAATGAAAATCCAACCGATAATACCGACCGAATCGGTCAAAAATAAAAAAAATCAATTTTTTGACAAAAATGACCAAATCGGTTGGTTTTTTAAGCACCAAGATGTGGGAACTCATTTCTCCGACCGAGTCGGTCGGTAATGCATACCGAATAATTTATTTTTCAAAAAATTGACCGGAATAGTTTTCTAGTTAAAAATAAATTAAAAATTATATTCAAAGATCCACTGAAATCGGTCATTTTTTTTGCAACTCATTTAAAAAAACCTAGCCTATTTCGGTCGGTAATATTATTTTTTAAGAAAATCGACCGAGTCGATTGGTTATTTTCACACAAAATACGGTTAAAGAGTATAACTAAAAAAAAATAGAAGTCTTCGATTAATAATCATTAGTGGTGTATGTAGAATAGTACGCTGCCAGACTAATCTAAATAAGTCGAATTAACAATCACTAGATATCAGAAAGATATTAAAAAAAAGAAACACAAAGAGAATATATTCTAAAGTTGCATGTCTAAAATAGTTAAACAAGATGGCAGATGAAAATAGTTGTGTTTGACATGTTGATTCATGTAAGTGTCACAACCCAAAATTTTAACCAATCGGGGTCATGATGGTGCCTAACACCGCTTGCTAGGCAAGACAACACACAACAGAAAAATTACAAAAGAATAGCAATAAATATTTGACAGCAGGTTAATAACATAGCGTAAAAGAAATTCTGAGATAAACATGATAAGCCTAAAACCAACATCTCATGCAAATCATCCCAAGACGTGGAGTCACAAGTACATAAGCTTCTAGAGTTTACTGCATATACTATTTTGAAAGAAATACATTACTGTCTAAAAAATGAAAACAGTACAGTAGAAATAAGAAGATGACTTTAATGCCTGCGATCGGAATGCACCTCTACCTCGAATCATCTGCGGTATCCGCTAAGTATATGTATGGACTCTGTTAGTACCGATGTCATAATTTGCACAAGAAGTGCAGAAGTATAGTATGAGTATAACCGACCCAATATACTCAGTAAATATCAAGCCCAACCCCGACAAGGTAGTGATGAGGCTAAGACAAGACACCTACAATGAACATGTGCAGTTATATATCAAGAAGTAACGAAATAACAGATAGAGTATCAAATATAACAACAGAACAATGACAAGTGAAAGGGATAGCAAGTACACATATAAGGGGTATAAAATGGAAACATATAGTAAAGTGTCACTGAGTAAGATCATAAATCCAAGTCCACATTCCAAATATCAAAGTAAAGGCAATGAAATCAACAAAATTGGCAAAAGTTTGAAAGTTGAAGGTTTGGAAAGTTAAGAAGCTTGACCGAGAGTTGACTTTGTTGATACCATGCTCGGATTTTAGTTTCGAAAGTTGGAATAGGTCCGTTGTGTTATTTATGACGTGTGTGCAAAATTTGAGATCAATCATAGTTGATTTGAAACTTTTCGGCATCGATGGTAAAAGTTCTAATCCATTAGTTTCAATAGGCTTGAATTGAGACGTGATTCGTATTTTTTAAGTTGTTTGATGTGATTTAAAGCTTCGACTAAGTTCGTATGATATTTTAGGATGTGTTGGTATGTTTGGATGGGATCCAGAGGACTTTGGGGTGAGATTCAGATTGATTTCGGATTGAGTTTTGGACTTATGGAAAATCTGCTATGTTCAGTTCTGGTGCAACAACACCTACGATGTTTTGGCTGCAGGTGCGGGGCTGTAGAAGCGGCCATAGGGTCGCAGATGTAGTCCCGAGTGGAGTTGGGCAGTGGTCGAATTTGCGTGGATCTTTCCACATCTACGAGCCCACATATGCGATGGAGCTGCCGTGGATGCATATTTTTGTTAGGTACTAAGTGATCGTAGAAGCGGAAGGCTTTCGCATGTGCGCTCCCCCAAGTGCGGGGCTTGGACCGCAGAAGCGTTATTTGGGCTGCAGAAACGGCTGATCGGGAGATTTAAAGAAATGCCACAGAAATGAGCTTTCTTCCGCAGAAGCGGAGCCGCAGATACGGCTGGTGAGCCCGTAGAAATGGAAATGCTGGACAGAAAGATATAATCGAGGGTTTTGAGATTTTTCTTATTTTTGGACTTTGGAAGCTCGTCCTGTGGCGATTATTGAGAGGGGTTTCACTATATTTCAAGAGGTAAATAACTTTTGATCACTTTTGTTCGATAATATTGAATATCCATTGATTTTCCCACCTAGATTATGTATTTTTGAGGTAAAATTTGGGGGATTTGTGGTCTATGTATTGGAGAGTAAGATTTGGAGATTTGGGGTTCGATATGTGGTCGGAATTGGATGATTTAGGTATGGTTGGACTCGTTACTGAATGGGTGTACAAATTTTGTCATGATCCGAGGCATAGGACCAGGGTTGACTTTTTAAATTTGGTTAAAGAATTTAGATTTATCATATGAGATCGATTCCTATAGCTTGTATTGATATATTAAGTTGTTTGTGACAAGATTCGAGTCGTTCGGAGGCCGATTCGCGAGGCAAGGGTTTATTGGAGCATTGAGTTGCGCATTTTGAGGTAAGTAACACTTCTAAACTTGGTACTGAGGGTGTAAATCATTGAAATATGTGTTATATGGTTGGTAATGAGGTGACGCACATGCTAGGAGATGGGCGTGTGAGCGTGCACCGAAGTATTTATGACTCGATTGATTCTGTGGTACTGCGCAGCTATCTAGTCTGGTTTTATCCGTGTAATTCCTATGTGTTAGATTAATTGATTTGTGATTCATGTTAGAGATCATGTTCAAGCTATGTGCTTATTCTGTTGGGACCCACTGATGTCATTTATACTATTAAGTTATTTACTTAAACTACAATTATGTACTCCGTGATGTTTATTCATATGCATATCGGATCTCAGTCTCTGTTATCATTTACTGTTATATCATGTTATCATTGTTTGGGCTGAGTAGTATGAATCTTGTGAGCGAGTGAGACAGGAGAGACCGATGAATGAGTTGGTCCTGAGAGCCAGATTGTGAGTATTATTATAGATAGGGCTGCGCCGCAGCAGGACTTATTATCTTATTTATTATTGTAGATTGAGTTGCACGCCTCAGCAGACCTTAAGGGCGTTATATTAGCACTTGGGCAGGATCCTCCCCTCCGGAGTCTAAAATACCAGCAGTGACCGTAGGCACAATGATTTATATACACGTGCTTTGGTAAGGGGCATTGATGCCAGGCACCCGTACAGTGCTGAGTGATTGTGTGTGATGAGTGGGTAATGAGATAGACATTTTGAGTACTTTGAGAGTGTGAATACTTGGTATTATCACTATGATACATTACATTTGACATGTAGGTATAGAGATGTAACATTCCTCACGCTAGTTGTACTTGGAATATTTTATCAATGTTGGGCTTAAATTGTTGAACTTGAAAGCATGCCTAAATTTTCGTACTGTGTACAAGCTGAACATGGTAGTTTCTCTGAGTTATTGTTGTCATTATCTTGTTATACTTGTGTTGTCATTATTTTGATTCAGACTATGTATTTCTTAGTTCGTCACTCTTTCATCCAAGGTTAGTCCTGTTACTTATTGAGTACATTGGGTCGATTTTACTTATACTATACTCTGCACTTCACGTGAAGATCCAGGTACATTTAGATGCGGTGATTGCTAGGGTGGTGCTAGTACATGTTCGGAGACTTCGAGGTAGCTGCTATGATGCCCGCAGACCTTGACTCTCCTTCCTTCCATTTTTTCCAGTACTATTCTATTTTTCTCTGACAGTTGTACTAGAGTTTCTGACTATATTAACACTTAGTAGCTTATGTACTCGGTGATACCAGGATTTTGGGATTGATGTAGTTGAGTTGCAGTTATTTTATCAGTTATTTATGAGACTATTCACTGTTGAACCTATTAAATTATGTTTTTATTTGAAATGCGTAGTTGTTATGTAATTGTTAGCTTGAATAGTAATGTGTTAGGCGCCATCACAATAGGTTGGGATTTTGAGTCGTGACAAGTTCGTATTAGAGAACTAGGTTACTTATATCTCACGAGTCATGAACAGGTTTAGTAGAGTCTTGCGGATTGGTACGGAGACGTCTATGCTTATCTTCGAGAGGTTACCGAACCATTAGGAAACTTTACTTTCTTGTATTATTTTTGTGTGGATACGTTAATTCCGAAAACTAAACTTCTATTATTCTATTCTCTCACATATGGTGAGGACATGTGCGACTGGATCAGGAGGACGACCACCAGTACTCCCAGCTAGGGTTGCGAGAGGCCTGGGTCGCGGTAGAGGCTGAGGTGCAACTCGTACTGTAGCTAGAGCAACACTTGTGGAGCCACCAATTGCTCCAGATCAGGAGCAGGTGCCAGATGTGGTCGAGCTAGTAGGACCAGCTCAGGCACCAACTGTGCGCATTGTGAATCCAGGAATTTAGGAGACTTTGGCCTAGAAATTGACTTATGCACGAGCCTTGCTCAAGCAGTTTCAGATCCGGCTGCACCAGCCATTTCTCAGGCTGGGGAAGGTGCTCAGACTCACATCATCTGTACTCTAGAGTAGGCAGCTCAGGGACTCCAGACATCGGGGGTACTACCAGCCCAGCAGGTTGCAGCTCCTCGCGCCCAAGTTGGCCCAACTATGAGTGATGAGGAGCAGAAGAGACTAGAGCGGTTTGGGAGGCTCAAGCCTCCAGAGTTTAGTGGGGGCGAGTCAGATAATGCTCAGGAGTTTATAGATAGGTGCCAGCGGATCTTTCGCACGACGGGTATTTTTGAGACCAGTGGAGTTTCATTCACTACTTTTTAGCTGACGGGCGCAGCCTACAGATGGTGGGAGGCCTAAAAGTTGAGCAGGCCAGCCGGCGCTGCAACACTTACGTGGCATGAGTTCTCAGTTCTCTTCTTAGAGAAGGTTCTTCCACAGACTCGCGGGGAGGAGTTGCGTAGGCAGTTTAAGCAGCTAAGCCAGGACCCAGTATGAGATGAGATTTTCAAAGATGGCTCGTCATGCGGTATGATTAGTTCCCATTGAGAGGGAGAGGATTAGGAGGTTCATTGATGGCCTCAACTATGGACAGCGTTTCATCATGATTCGGGAGATTGCGACGGGTGCGAGGTTTGAAAAGGTGGTTGATATTGCTAGACGCCTAGAGTTTGTTCGCGGTCAGGAGCATGAGGAGAGGGAGGCCAAGAGGCTTCGTGGATTAGGTGGTCTCAACAGTTCTTCATCTGGAGGACAGTCTTACCATAGCAGGGGTCATCCTTATAGGCTCACTCAGATGGCTCATCCGGTTCATCATGGTGCATCAGCTAGCCATGGTTCATACTGTGCTCATTCGGGTCAGTCATCTTTCAGTTCCCTCCTGGCTCAGAGTTCATCTCGTACTCCATCAATTCAGGGTTCATCTATATCAGGTACTTCTAGTGGTTATTCTATTTCTCAGGGTCTGATTCAGTCCTCGCCGCCATTATCGAATCAGAGTTACTTCGAGTGTGGAGAGTTGGAGAATGTGAGGAGGTATTGACCTTGCCTTATGAGAGGTCCAGTTCAGCAGAGAGGTCCGGTTATGACTTTCGCACCTGTTACTTCACCACCCACTCATCCAGCTCAGGGTAGGACTCAGGCTCGATTATATGCTTTTTTGGTCAGGCCAGAGGCTGTTGCTTCAGACGCAATGATCATAGGTATTGTTTCAGTGTGCCATAAGGATACTTCCATATTATTTGACCCTGGTTCCACTTATTCATATGTATCGTCATATTTTGCTCGTTATTTGGATATGCCCCGTGATTCCTTAGTTATGCATGTTCATGTATCTATGCCCGTGGGTGATTTTATTATTGTGGATCATGTGTATCGACCGTGTGTGATGACTATTGGGGGATAAGAGATAAGAGTTGATCTCTTATTTCTTAGTATGGTTGATTTTGATCTGATTCTAGGAATGGATTGGTTGTCACCATGTCATGCCATTTTGGATTGTCACGCTAAGACTGTGATGTTGCTGATGCCAGGATTGCCTAGGATTGAGTGGAGAGGTTCTCTAGACTATGTTCCTAGTAGAGTGATCTCATATTTGAAGGCCCAACGGATAGTTGGGAAATGATGTTTGGAATATTTGGCCTTTGTTAGGGATGTTAGTGCTGATACTCTTACCATTGATTCTATCCCGGTAGTGCGAGACTTTTTAGATGTGTTTCCTGCAGACCTATCGGGCATGCCACCCGATAGGGACATTGATTTTGGTATTGACTTGGCGTCGGGCACTCATCCATTCTCTATTCCTCCGTATTGCATGGCACAATCAGAGTTGAAGGAATTAAAAGAGCAGCTTCAAGAGATTCTTGATAAGGGACTCATTAGGCCTAGTGTGTCCACTTGGGGTGCACCTGCTCTGTTTATGAAGAAGAAGGATGACACTATGCGGATGTGCATTGATTACAGGCAGTTGAACAAAGTTACAATTAAGAAAAAGTACATGTTGTCGTACATTGATGACTTATTTGACTAGCTCAAGTATCTAGAGTGTTCTCTAAGATTGATTTTAGGTCTGGGTATCACCAGTTGAAGATTCGGCACTCTGAGTTTTGAAGACGGTATTCAGGACTGGCTATGGTCACTACGAGTTCCTTGTGATGTCTTTTAGGTTGACCAATGCTCCAGCAACATTCATACATCTGATGAACATTATATTCCAACCATATTTTAATTCGTTTGTCATAGTATTTATTGATGATATACGGGTGTACTCACGCAGCCAGGGGAGCATGGCAACATCTGAGGATTGTACTACATACTTTGAGGGAGAAGAAACTGTATGCTAAATTCTTCAAGTGTGCGTTCTGGCTTGATTTTATGGCATTCTTGGGGCACGTGGTGTCCAGTGAGGGGATCAAGGTAGATCCGAAGAATATTGAGGTAGTTTAGAGTTGGCCGGATATTATCACCGTTTCGTGGAGGGTTTCTCATATATTGCTGCAACTTTGACCAGATTGACCCAGAAGGGTGCCCCGTTTACATGGTTTGATGAGTGTGAGGAGAGCTTTCAGAAGCTTAAGATTGCCTTGACCACAACTCCAGTTCTAGTTTTACTTTCAGCATCGGGTTCATATATGATGCACTGTAATGCTTCTTAGATTGGTATTGGGTGTGTCATGATGTAGGAAGGTAGGGTGATTGCTTATTCTTTATGCCAGTTGAAGCCCCATGATAAGAACTACCCTATTCATGATTTAAAGTTGGCATCCATTGTTCATGAATTGAAGATTTGGAGGAATTATCTCTACGGTGTATCTTTTGAGGTATTTACAAATCATCGAAGTCTAAGGCACTTGTTGAAGCAAAAGGATCTAAATTTGAGGCGATGGAGATGGTTGGAGCTGTTAAAAGACTATAATATTACCATTTTGTATCCTCCCGAGAAGACTAATGTGGTGGCCAATGCCTTGAGTAGAAAGGCGGTGAGTATGGGTAGCCTTGCATATATTCTTGTTGGTGAGAGACTGCTTGCATCAGATGTTCAGGACTTGGCCAATCAGTTCGTGGGGTTAGATGTTTCGAAGCCTAGTCGAGTTCTAGCTTGCATGGTTTCTCGGTCTTCATTATATGATCACATCAAAGAGCATCAGTATGATGACCCCAATTTGCTTGTCCTTAATGACACGGTACAACACGATGATGCCAATGAGGTTTCTATTGGAGATGATGGGGTAGTGCGGATGCAGGGTCAGAATTGTGTGCCCAATGTGGATGGGTTACGAGAGTTGATTCTTGAGGAGGCCCACTGTTTGCGGTATTCCATAAATTCGGGCACCACGAAGATGTATCAGGACTTGAGGTAGCACTATTGGTGGCGAAGAATGAAGAAAGATATAGTGGACTATGCAGCTCGGTGCTTGAACTTTCAACAGGTGAAGTACGTGCATCAGAGGCCAGGCGGTTTGCTTTAGAGGCTTGATATTCCTGGGTGGAAATGGGAGCGCATCACCATGGACTTAGTTGTTGGGCTCCCACGGACTTTGAAGAAATACGATGCTATTTGGGTGATTGTGGATCAGTTGACTAAGTCCACACATTTCATACAAGTTGTGACTACCTATTCTTTAGAGCAGTTGGATGAGATCTATATCCATGAGATTATTCATCTTCACGGTGTGCCGGTGTCCATTATTTCTGATCAAGGCACGCAATTCACATCACAATTTTGGAGAGCAGTACAGCAAGAGTTGTGTACACGGGTTGAGTTGAGTATAGCATTCCACCCCTGACGGATGGATAGTCCTAGCGCACCATTCAAATATTGGAGGATATGTTACGCGCTTGTGTTATGGATTTCGGGGGTTCTTGGGATAATTTTATATCGCTTGTAGAGTTTGCCTACAATAACAGCTTCAATAGAGTATTCAGATGGCTTCTTATGAGGCCTTATATGGTAGGCAGTGTCAATCTGTAGTTGGGTGGTTTGAGCCGGGAGAGGCTCGGTTATTGGGAACAGATTTGGTTTAGGATACCTTGGAAAAGGTCAAGTTGATTCAGGATCATCTTCGCACGGCTCAATCTAGACAGAAGAGTTACACCGATCGAAAGGTTCGTGATGTTGGCTATATGGTGGGAGAGAAGGTATTTCTCAGAGTTTCACCCATGAAGGGTGTGTTGAGGTTCGGGAAAGAAAGGCAACGTGAGCCCTCGGTATATTGGCCCTTTTGAGGTGCATGAGAGGATGAGAGAGGTTTCTATCGGGTGTTCACCCTGTATTTCATGTTTCTATGCTCTGAAAGTATTACGGTGATCCATCTTATGTTTTGGACTTCATCATGGTTAAGTTAGATGGAGATTTGACTTATGATGTGGAGCCGGTGGCTATATTGGATCGGTAGGTTCGAAAGTTGAGATCAGAGAATATAGCTTCAGTGAAAGTTCAGTGGAGAGGTCAGCCAGTCGAGAAGGCTACTTGGGAGACTGAGCGGGAGATGCGGAGCAACAATCCACACCTATTTGAGAGTCCATGTATGATTCTAGACTTGTTTAAGGACGAATGTTTATTTAAGAGGGGGAGAATGTAACATCACTGCCGGTCGTTTTGAGTACTTTAGCCTCGTTCCCCCATTTATTGCTTATTTTATGTTCGATTGTGGTTATGTAACTTTCCGGGGTAGTTGGTTTGATTCCGGGGATATTTTGAAATAAATTAGGACACTTAGTCCCAAGGTTAGAAGCTTAAGTTGAAAGAGTTAATCGGATATTGACTTATGAGTAAACGATTCTGGAATGGAGTTTTGATGGTTCCGATAGCTTTGTATGGTGATAATAGACTTAGGAGTATGTCCGAATATTGATTTGGAGGTCCGTTGGTCGTTTTGGCTTGAATGAGCAAAAGTTAGAAAAATGAAGTTTTGTAAAGTTGAGAAGCTTAACTGAGAGTTGACTTTGTTGATACCGAACTCAGATTTTTGTTCCGGAAGATGGAATAGGTCCTCTGTGTCATTTATGATTTGTGTGAAAAGTTTGAGGTCAATCAGAGTTGATTTGATAGGTTTCGACATCGATTGTAGAAGTTGGAAATCCATTAGTTTCAATAGAATTGAATTGGGGTGTGATTCATTTTTTTATGTTGTTTGATGTGATTTGAAGATTTAACTAAGTTCGTATGATGTTTTAGGAAGTGTTGGTATGTTTGGAATGGGTCCCGGGGGTCTCAAGTGAGATTCAAATTGATTTCGGATTGAGTTTTAGACTTATGGAAAATATGCTATGTTCAGTTCTGGTGCAACCGCACCTACGAGGTTTTGGCCGCAAGTGCGGCGCCGTAGAAGCGGCCATGGGGTCATAGATGCAATCATGAGTAAAGTTGGGCAGTGGTCGCATGTGCGAGGATTTTTCTGCACCTGCGATCCCGCAGATGCGATGGAGCTGCCGTAGATGAGGATTTTGGTCAAGAGCTAAGGGATCGCAGAAGCGGAAGGCTTCTGCAAGTGCACTCCCACAGGTGCGGCGCCCGCACCGCAGAAGCGGACACGCACAGAAGCGGGATTTGGGCTACAGAAGTGGCTGGTCGAGAGGTTTAATGAAATCCCGCATAAACGAGCTTTCTTCCACCGAAGCGGAGCCGCAGATGCGGCTAGTGAGCCCGCATAAGTGGAAATGCTGGACAGAAAGATATAATCGAGGGTTTTGAGATTTCTTTCATTTTTGGACTTTGGAAGCTCGGCTTGTGGCGATTATTGAGAGGGTTTTCACTATATTTCAAGAGGTAAGCAACTTTGATCACTTTTGTACAATACTAATATTGAATACCCATTGATATTTTCACCTAGATTATGTGTTTTTGAGGTGAAATTTGTGGGATTTGTGGTATATGTATTGGAGAGTAAGATTTGTGGATTTGATGTTTGATTTGTGGTTGGAATTAGATGATTTTGGTATGGTTGGACTCGTTATTAAATGGGTGTTCAGATTTAATGAATTTTGTCGGGTTTTGAGGTGTGGCTCGAGGTTGACTTTTTGAATTTTTTAAAAGAATTTAGCTTTATCATGTGGGATCGATTCTTATATCTTGTATTGATTATATTAAGTTGTTTGTGACTAGATTTGAGTCGTTCAGGGGCCGATTCGCGAGACAAGGGTTTGTTGGAGTATTGAGTTACGCACTTTGAGGTAAGTAACCCTTCTAAACTTGGTACTGATTGTATGAATCCCCAAAATATGTGTTATATGGTTGGTTTTGAGGTGAAGCACATGCTAGGTGAGGGATGTGTGAGCGTGCACCGTGGTAATTGTGACTCGGTTGATTATGTGGTATTGCGTAGCTATCTAGTCTTGTTTTATCCATATTATTCCTACGTGTTAGAGTAATTGAGCTGCGATTCATGTTAGAGACCATGTTCAGGCTATGTGCTTATTCTTTTGGGACCCACTGAGGTCATTTCTACTATTGAGTTATTTTCTTAAACCGTAATTATGTACTCAGTCATGTTTATTCATATGCACATCATATCTCAGTCTCTGTTATCATTTACTGTTATATCATATTATCATTGTTTGGGCTGAGTAGTATGAGACTTATGAGCCCCTGAGAAAGGAGAGATTTATGAATGAGTTGGTCCTGAGAGCCAGATTGTGAGTGTTATTATGGATCGAATTACGCGCAGCAGGACTTGTTGGCTTATTTGTTATTGTAGATCAAGCTGCACATCGCAGTAGGCCTTAAAGGCTTTATATTAGCGCTTGTACAGGATCCGCCCCTCTGCAGTCTGATATACCAGCAGTGAGCGCATGTATTGTGATTTATATACACGTGCTTTGGTGAGAGGCATTGATGTCAGGCACCCGTACAGTGCTGAGTGATTGTGCATGATGAGTGGGTAATGAGATAGACAGTTTAAGTACTCTGAGAGTATAAGTACTTGGGATTATCACTGTGATACAATACATTTGGCATGCATATTTGACATGTAGGCATAGAGATGTAACATTCCTCATGCTAGCTATACTTGGCATATTTTATCAGTGTTAGGCTTAAATTGTTGAACTTGAAAGCATGCCTAAATTTTGTACTGTGTACGAGCTGAACATGGAAGTTTCTCTAAGTTATTACTGTCATTATCTTGTTACACCCGTGTTGTCATTATTTTGAGTGGGACTATATCTTTCTGAGCTCGTCACTGCTTTCAGCCCAAGGTTAGTCCTGTTACTTATAGAGTACATTGGGTTAGTTGTACTCATACTATATTTGGCACTTCGTGTGGAGATCCAGGTATATCTGGACGCGGTAATTGTTGGGGTGGTGCTAGTACCTGTTCGGAGACTTCGAGGTAGCTGCTATGACGCTCGCAGACCTTGACTCTCCTTCCTTTCATTTTTTTCAGTAATATTTTATTTTTCTCCAACAATTGTACTAGAGTTTCAGACTATATTGATACTTAGTAGCTCATGTACTCGGTGACGGGATTGGTGTAGTTGAGTTGCAGTTGTTTTATCAAATATTTATAAGACTATCCAATGTTGAACTTATTAAATCATGTTTTTATTTCTAATACGTAGTTCTTATTTGATTGTCGGTTTGCCTAGAAATGTGTTAGGTGCCATCACAACAGGTTAGAATTTTGGGTCGTGACAACAACACATTACCAAGCAAGGTGGGAAGAAAATTCAATATCAACAATAGTATTTGAACACAACTCGTCATATGAGAATCTTCTAACAATTAGCACTAACAACCAATCAATAATTCAACGATCTGAACACCAATATCTCAATAATTGCAACATAGAAATAGCATGAATACGAGAAATTAACGAATTAAACAATCTATCTAAAGCATGGAATACATTACACACAAGCAATAAGGCACCAATACGGCTAATTCTACCCACATGCTTATCCCATGGCCAACGCATATACACTATACATGTTAATCGGGCCGGGCCAGCCCAATTACAGCCTGGTTCGACCTGGTTTGGCCCGGGTCAGCCCGATATGCTAGGGGGTGGGACGTGTTGGGTGAGGGTTGGGGAGGAGTCGGGCTTGTACGAACATTTTTTGGTAACCGGTGCCCCGGAACCCGGTTACCCGTTACCGGGTTTTTACCGGGCTACAGCCCGGTCCAACCCGATTACCGTTGTAAAAGTATTTCTTTTTAATTTCTAGACCATTGCCAACGATCAAATTCAAAAATGACCGTTGGGCAACAACCATATTTTGCAAAAATAGCCACTTAGGCCTACCCCTTAAGAAAATAGCCCCCACCCCTAATAATTGATCAATTACAATTTTAACCTTTCAAAAACTATAAATAGCCCCCTTCTTCTTCATTTTTCTCACAATTTGCTCTCTTACTACTCTAATTCACTCTCAATTCTCTCTTGATAATATTGCTTATTGCTCTTAAATTTTCAATCACTTTATTATTTCAAGTTTCATCAAATATTTACATTAGTCGCTACAAAATTATAATTATCAAGTATTCAAGTGAAGTGTAGTATCAATATTCAATATCATCTAATATCAAGTATCAGTCTATCAACTGAAGTTTGATATCAAATTTAGTGCGGCATCCGGAATCCCGGTACACTTATTCCATCTCTTTCTCTTCTTTGGTGTATATTTTTATTTTATTATTTAGATCACTTTAGTTAGAAGATTTGTTGGTGTAATTCAAGAAAATAATAGAAGTTCTAGATTAAATGCGTTTAAGGAAAAATGTGTACAATATGGACTAAAACCAAGACTCATGCCTGAAAAAATAGTTACTAGGTGAAATTATACTTACTTATTCTTAATATGTTGTTATAAATATAAAATGCCTATAACTGAAGTTGCTAATTCTCATTATACCGATCCAAACCGTTTGTTTACATATAAAACTTGGGATGTCATTGAAGATGTTGTAAAAAGTTTACAAAAATTTTATGTGGCTACACTTGAGTTTTCTTGAGCTTATTATCCTACTATTGCAAATGGTTTAGTTCATATTGCTGAAATTTCTCTTTTACTCCATAATTTAAAGAAGAAAGAAGGATATACATCTGTTGTTGATTCTTTGCTAGATAAATTTAAAAAATATTTCTACCCAATCCCCCCTATTTACCTAATTGGTGCTATTTTAAATCCTTCTATCAAAATGGNATTCCATCTCTTTCTCTTCTTTGGTGTATATTTTTATTTTATTATTTAGATCACTTTAGTTAGAAGATTTGTTGGTGTAATTCAAGAAAATAATAGAAGTTCTAGATTAAATGCGTTTAAGGAAAAATGTGTACAATATGGACTAAAACCAAGACTCATGCCTGAAAAAATAGTTACTAGGTGAAATTATACTTACTTATTCTTAATATGTTGTTATAAAT
>AWOL01S0516087.1:0-12256 GCA_000715115.1 Nicotiana otophora
TTATAAAAGCTTCTCAATGAAGAGTTTAAAGTTAAATTATTTCCAAATTTAGAAATGTGTCATTTATTTTAGAACAGACTAAAAAGGAAAGTATCTCATCTAATTTGAAACGGAGGAAGTATTAGTAATGGCTTTTGCTATTGCCTTTCCACTTATTTTTCGTCTCTTACTATGTTAATATTATATTATCTCTCTGGTCTCTGCTACTGGTAAGGATCTATTATCTTTGTTCGCCTTTTGAGCCGAGGGTCTCCCGGAAACAGTCCATCTACTCCCTCGGGATAGGAGTAAGGTTTGCGTATACTCTACCATCCCCAGATCCCACTTGGTGGGATTTTACTGGATTGTTGCTGTTATGTTTTTTCCCGAGAGAAATTTGGCAGGAATATGAGTAGAAAAGATCTTCTGTCCTTCATATTGAAATATGTATTTTGAAAAACAAAATATATTCCAAAGGCCGTCTTAGCTCAGTGGTAGAGCGCGTGGCTTTTAACCACGTGGTCGTGGGTTCGATCCCCACAGACGGCGCATTCTTTTTCTTTTTATGTATTGTGTTTCTCTCTGTCTCTGATAAGTAGTGTAGTAATCTTTTGAAAAATAAATCTGCAGACGTAGAGACGCTTATCGGAATTGAACCAATAGAAATAGTAATCAAGGGTGGTGGCAGATTCAAATTCTCCACCAATAATTCAACATTTGTTGCAAATTTGGCTCTAATCTTCAAGTCAACTTTCAGCAACTGGCACTACAAACAAAAGTGGAATGCTAGCTAGTTTTTTGTCATGAAATGATTATTGTCTGCCTAATATTTGGCTACATGCGTCATTTCATATTTTGAATTGAATCTTCAGAGACATTTATTCCAAATTGGATGCCCTACCACCCCCCATTCCCTATTTTCACATTGCCTGGAAAGACAGTAACCAAAGCCTATCTTGACTATCTTTCGAAATTTTAATAAACTTACAGATTCAAACATCAGAATGAACATGACAAGCCATGCTTTTGACTTCTCATAGTGGCAAAAGTTACTTGAGAAACAAAATGATACTTGAGATTAATCATGAATGTAATTCGTTGCTACTGTTTCTTGGTAGACTAAAAAATACGGATAACTATACCTTTATTAAGTTGTTGAATAGCATACATGACCAAGACTTAGTGAAACAATTAGCCAGTGGAATGAAGCTAAAGGGGGAGGCAACTTTAGTTAGAGCTGTTAGTTTCTCGTATCACCTTCAGTCCTTCTGCTTACTGTAGTGTTAACATTACAGTACATGATAAATAGAATTAAATGTAGCTTGAGGCTGTTGCTAATGCTGGACTGCTTTTTAAATCTGAGAATCTACCTCTTTGTAACCTGCGATTTGAGGCGTGGTGTTTCCTTTATAATACTAGTTGGATTGGCAAATGGATCGGCAATTTTCCTTGCTTAGCTTACTAGCTTGATTGAAAGAGTTATTCGGTAACTGGATTTTTACATTTTGTACTTCCAAATTATACCCTTGATCATTTGATTATTTTTCGATCTATTAGTGCCCCGTTTGTATAATAACTTGCCGTTCTACATTAAAATTAACCGATTCACGGTTTTTTTTAGTATCGTTTAACAACTTTGGTCTTTTCTGATCATTTGTCACATTGTAATTGTAAATTAATAAGACTTGAGGACTGAGGTCTGGGGAGACCATATTAAATTTTAGATCTCAATAATGTCTACTATCAGTAACATCAAATTCATATTCGGGGGAAACGTTTGGCGAATTGCAACTCTTGACAAACCATAAGAGCGGTGCTACTTTTCACCTAAATTAAGGCCACAAGCCTATTATTCATATTCTGCAGAGGCATATCACAATCCATTACATAATAGTAATTTATAACTTATCGAGGATTCAGTCAAAATATAATTCAGCTTCCTCTTATGGAAGACCAAAGATGCAAGAGATTTTGCTAGACGATATATAAATATC
Source organism: Nicotiana otophora (assembly GCA_000715115.1). Taxonomy (NCBI): domain Eukaryota; kingdom Viridiplantae; phylum Streptophyta; class Magnoliopsida; order Solanales; family Solanaceae; genus Nicotiana; species Nicotiana otophora. The sequence goes on from AWOL01S0516087.1 coordinate 1,974, forward strand.
ATGACTATTACAAGTTTAATCTTTTGACTTCAATTGTCAAGAAAATACAGAAAGGCCAAATATTTAGATAACCCTTTACACTTCAAGGTAAAGTGGAAGCGAAGAAGGTGGCGTACCTGAAGCTAGTTGGGAGCACATGTGAGGTAGAGAGGAGTGCGAACAGGGAAAGATATAAGGTAGCTAGGAAGGAGGCGAAATTGGCGGTCACAGAGGCTAAGACTGCGACTTTTAGTCGTTTGTACGAGGAACTAGGGGCCAAAGGCGGGGAGAAGAAATTATTCCGGCTGGCCAAGGCGAGAGAGAGGAAGGCCCGGGATCTGAACCAAGTGAGGTGCATCAAAGACGAGAACGGTAGTATATTGATGGGAGAGGCCCAGATTAAGAGGAGATGACAGACTTACTTTCAAAAACTTCTGAATGAAGACGGGGATCAGGATATTGTGCTAGGCGAGTTGGGGCATTCCGAGAGCCTCCGCGATTTTGGGTATTGTAGGCGCATCAAGGTTGGGGAGGTCGTGTGGGCTATGCGTAAGATGAGCAGGGGCAGAGCTACCGGGCCTGATGAGATTCCGGTCGAATTTTGGAGATGTGTGGGTAAATCAGGCTTGAAGTGGTTGACTGGGTTATTTAATGTTATTTTTAGGACGAAGAGGATGCCAAACGAGTGGAGGTGGAGTACGGTGGTTCCGTTGTACAAGAACAAAGGTGACATCCAGAGTTGCAACAACTATAGGGGTATCAAATTATTGAGTCATACCATGAAAGTTTGGGAGAGGGTAGTAGAAGCGAGGGTGATGAGGACGGTGTCTGTATTAGATAATCAGTTCCGGTTCATGCCTCTACTACGGAAGCTATCCACCTTATTAGGAGTTTGGTGGAACAGTGCAGGGATAGGAAAAAGGATTTGCACATGATGTTTATTGATCTGGAGAAAGCATATGACAAGGTTCCTAGGGAAGTTCTTTGGAGGTGCCTAGAGGCTAAAGGTGTGCCGGTTGCTTACATTAGTGCGATTAAGGACATGTATGATGAAGTTAAGACTCGGGTTAGGACACTGGAGGCGACTTTGAGCATTTTCCGGTTGTTATGGGGTTACACCAAGGATCTGCGCTCAGCCCTTTCTTGTTTGCTCTGGTGATAGACGCACTGACACACCATGTTCAAGGAGAAGTGCCATGGTGTATGTTATTCGCTGATGACATTGTTCTGATTGACGAAACGCAGAGTGGCATTAACGAGAGGCTGGAGGTTTGGAGATAGGCCCTTGAGTCTAAGGGTTTCAAGTTGAGCAGGACGAAGACGGAGTATCTTGAGTGTAAGTTCAGTGCCGCGCCGAGGGAAGCGGGCATGGACGTCAGGCTTGGATCGCAGGTTATTCCCAAAAGAGGCAGTTTCAAGTACCTTGGGTCGATTATCCAGGGGGATGGGGAGATCGACGAGGATGTCACACACCGTATTGGGGTGGGGTGGATGAAATNACCAAGTGAGGTGCATCAAAGACGAGAACGGTAGTATATTGATGGGAGAGGCCCAGATTAAGAGGAGATGACAGACTTACTTTCAAAAACTTCTGAATGAAGACGGGGATCAGGATATTGTGCTAGGCGAGTTGGGGCATTCCGAGAGCCTCCGCGATTTTGGGTATTGTAGGCGCATCAAGGTTGGGGAGGTCGTGTGGGCTATGCGTAAGATGAGCAGGGGCAGAGCTACCGGGCCTGATGAGATTCCGGTCGAATTTTGGAGATGTGTGGGTAAATCAGGCTTGAAGTGGTTGACTGGGTTATTTAATGTTATTTTTAGGACGAAGAGGATGCCAAACGAGTGGAGGTGGAGTACGGTGGTTCCGTTGTACAAGAACAAAGGTGACATCCAGAGTTGCAACAACTATAGGGGTATCAAATTATTGAGTCATACCATGAAAGTTTGGGAGAGGGTAGTAGAAGCGAGGGTGATGAGGACGGTGTCTGTATTAGATAATCAGTTCCGGTTCATGCCTCTACTACGGAAGCTATCCACCTTATTAGGAGTTTGGTGGAACAGTGCAGGGATAGGAAAAAGGATTTGCACATGATGTTTATTGATCTGGAGAAAGCATATGACAAGGTTCCTAGGGAAGTTCTTTGGAGGTGCCTAGAGGCTAAAGGTGTGCCGGTTGCTTACATTAGTGCGATTAAGGACATGTATGATGAAGTTAAGACTCGGGTTAGGACACTGGAGGCGACTTTGAGCATTTTCCGGTTGTTATGGGGTTACACCAAGGATCTGCGCTCAGCCCTTTCTTGTTTGCTCTGGTGATAGACGCACTGACACACCATGTTCAAGGAGAAGTGCCATGGTGTATGTTATTCGCTGATGACATTGTTCTGATTGACGAAACGCAGAGTGGCATTAACGAGAGGCTGGAGGTTTGGAGATAGGCCCTTGAGTCTAAGGGTTTCAAGTTGAGCAGGACGAAGACGGAGTATCTTGAGTGTAAGTTCAGTGCCGCGCCGAGGGAAGCGGGCATGGACGTCAGGCTTGGATCGCAGGTTATTCCCAAAAGAGGCAGTTTCAAGTACCTTGGGTCGATTATCCAGGGGGATGGAGAGATCGACGAGGATGTCACACACCGTATTGGGGTGGGGTGGATGAAATGGAGGTTAGCATCTGGAGTCCTGTGTGACAAGAAAGTACCTCCGCTACTCAAAGGTAAGTTTTATAGAGTGGTGGTTAGGCCGGCCATGATGTATGGGGCTGAGTGTTGGCCAGTTAAGAACTCACATATCCAGAAGATGAGAGTAGCAGAAATGAGGATGTTGAGGTGGATGTGCGGGCCCACTAGGATGGATAAGATTAGGAATGAAGATATTCGGGAGAAGGTGGGCGTGGCTCCCATTGACGACAAGATGCGGGAAGCGAGGCTCAGATGGTTCGGGCACGTTCAGAGGAGGAGCTTGGATGCCCCGGTAAGGAGGTGCGAGCGGTTGGCATTGGTGGGTACGAGGAGAGGTAGAGGGCGGCCTAAGAAGTATTGGGGAGAGGTGATCAGGCGGGATATGGCGAAGCTTCAGATCTCCGAGGACATGGCACTCGATAGGAAGCTGTGGAGGTCGAGCATTAAGGTTATAGGTTAGGAGGTTGTTGAGTTCATTTAGTCTACCAGTGTGAGGCTAGGCTGAGAGGATTTAGTCTTAGACTGTTAGTGGCCAGTGTTGTGTTTTCACTACTCTTCCGTTATTTACTGGTTATTATTTCTGCTTTCCATTTATTCACTGGTTCTTGCGATGTCGTGATTATTTACATGTTTTTATTGATGGTACTGATATATTGTCTCTTTTCGTCTTTTCGTCTTCTTGAGCCGAGGGTCTTTCGAAAACAGCCGGTAAGGTCTGCGTACACACTACCCTCCCCAGACCCCACTTGTGAGACTATACTGGGTCGTCGTTGTTGTTGTCGTCCTTTACACTTGACCACGGTTAGTTAAACACTAACTATTCAAGTGACCAAATAGACACCTCTTATTGGCATAATTAGTGTGTCTCGCAGACACCCCGTGCTGACATGGCTATTTAAGGGGCTATCTGTAAAATAATATGACTATTACAAGTTTAATCTTATGACTTCCATCGTTAAGAATATACAGATAATAATATGCTCTGTCTATGGGTCATTCATGTTAAGCTATAGCAGATCATCATCGTCCTCTCTATTAGGTTGTATTGGCTTTAAATTGGTATTCTCTAGACAGATTAGCACTTCAGCCCAATATACATGTCATTTAGTTCATCTCAAGAGTAAAAGTTCCCTATTCTGTGTATTTGCAAACTAAGTTCCACTTTGACAATGTACATGAAATGCAGATACAAACAAGTCGCGCAAATGAACTTTTCTTTCATCCTTAGTTGGCCAATGTTGTGTTAATCATGATCTACAACCCTTAATTAAAATGGTTTAAGTTAATTAAATACTAGTCATCTTGAGATCTATGTATCCCGAAGGCCTTTAAGCACATACATGTATGTTTCAGAAAATAAGTTTAAGTAAATGGGTGCATCCGTGCATGAACAAACACTTAAACAAAGCCACAACAGTTCATTTGAATAAAAGAAATTTATTTTCATATGCAAGATCACATTTTCTGATTAGATCCAGACAACCCCAGCAGAAATTACAAACAAATGACAAATTGACAAACAAAGGAACAGTACAACAGAAATGAAAAGGGTAATCCCTAATGGCAGCCCATTGAATGATACCAAGTGTTGGCAGCTAACAAATGGCATCAAGAATTACTGAGACAACAGACAGCCCAGCAAACTTCCCCCAACGGATCTTCACAATACATTTTCAGGTTTCTTTACCCTAACTATAAGGAAAAGAGACCCTACATGACTTCACCAAAAACAAGAAGCTGGCTGTATTTGTCTCCTGACTTCTGTTATAGGTTTTTTTGCTTTGTCAAATTTATTTATTCCTACTTTTCTTAAATGGAAGCTACTTGTTGGAGCACCTGTATACAGCTTCAAATACAAGGTGGGGAATTGAATTGTCTTCCCCTGATTAGGAGGATGCCTTGGTGACATCTTTGGTAGATCTGTTGTATTTCATGTGGCTCTTAACCAGCTGCCCAGCTGAGATAGCTGACATGAGGGATAGCTCCCCAGCAAGAACAGAACCAGCTACTATTGTGGCCAAGAGTCTTGCATTTGACCCTGGTGCCTCTCTGTTGGCACCTTTCACTCCCAATAAGTTCAAGCAAGCTGACTGAGAAGCAAGCTGAGTTCCACCTCCAACAGTACCAACCTGTATCCCATTAAATACACAATAAATACGACAAGAAATTGAAAGATTCCAGAGTAACACTTTAAATTGAACTGAGGGCAGGTCACATGTATGAGATTGTCTATATATGTCCAAGTGATCATAAAAATCTCTGATAGAGGACTCTGTTGCAACGTGAAAAGAAAAGGGTCCCAAAGACTAACACCAAATTGAAGATTCTGGTACCACCTGACCTGCTTCAGACTACAGTATTGTTCACAATATTAAATGTTTCTGCAACCTTTCATTATCTTGTTTTTCCTTTAAAGTGATTCAACTACTAAATTGAGATTTGAAGAATCCTTTCACTATCTTTTTCTATCAAAGTGATTCAACTAATAAATTGAGATTAGAAGAATCCAAAGCTGCACCAGGATGCACTACCTTAGAAAGCACTGTAACACGACTAAATCAATTTAAGCTGGACCTCTGTAATGTTTTCTCTTTTGCATAACACTCATTAGTTTTGATGATTTAGAAAGAAGGACGATGACAGAATCAGAAATTTGTATTAAAAAAATATTAATCACATACCTCAATGGAAGGCATTGTAACAGAAACATGGAGGTCCTTGCCATCATTTACAGCCTCCATCATAGTGATACAATGAGAGCTCTCTATGTTCTGAGCTGGGTCCTGACCAGTTGCTATAAACACAGCTGAGACGATATTGCTGGCGTGGGCATTGAAACCACCAAGCGCACCAGCCATGGCAGAGCCAGTAAGATTTTTAAGCATGTTCAGCTCCACAAGAGCAGCAACCTCAGTTTTCAGAACTTTCTTCACCACCTCTTCCGTGATAATTGCCTCACAAACTACAGACTTTCCTCTCCCCTCAATCCAGTTAACTGCTGCTGGCTTCTTGTCCGAGCAAAAGTTCCCTGTCACAGTTATAGATAACTTCAATTAGACAAACATCTCCATTTCGGTGGGAACAAAAGCGGGTAAAATATTTTGGTGATATTCTTAGGTATTAAAGATCACAATAATGTCAAGTTTTTATTGAAACAAGTTACTCCATATAAATAGGAGTTAAGATACCTGTATGGAAACATTATTATTCCTTTATGGTGGAAAATGTTTTTCAGAAAGAAAAAAACATTTTCTTTGGAGACAATATTTACTACACTTAAAGAAACCAAACGCTAGATAAGAAAACATTTTCCACCCGTGCGAAACACACAATTGCAATAACCAGAGACTTCTGATAAATTCCATTAGCATTTAACAGAGACCATGCACAGCAGAAAAATAAAGTGCATTACATGTTTCATGCAGTGAATATACAGCTTTTTTCATGGATTTAATTTACAATAATCATATGAAGTGGTATAATTAAGCTAGCAGTGGGTGTAAAATACGTGGGATATCTTTAATGAAAAACTAAACGGTAGGTGGAATACCAGATATGCCGATGACATCCATGTCGGGATATTCATTCTGGAGGTAATCAAGAACATTTTGTACACCTTTGGACACCATGTTCATTCCCATTGCATCACCAGTGCTACACACAAATCGCATGTACAGATTCTTTCCCGCAATTGCGCATTGAATCCTTTGTAATCTGGCAAATCTGCTTGACCTGGAATATCCAATTCAAACGCAAAAATTACATAACCATACAACACAATATTCAAATGCACGCTGAGAAATATAATAACGGCATGCACTCACTGGTTGAAAACAGCAGCAAGTGTCTCAAATTTCACAGGATCTTCAACAAAGAACTTCAACTCCGCGGCCCTTTTGGCAGTGCCAAACCTGACACAAGGTGCTCTGGTCATCCCATCGCGGAGCAACACGCTAGTGGCGCCGCCAGAAGCATAGATAGCCTTGCAACCCCTGTTGGTGCTAGCCACTAAACATCCTTCAGTGGTTGCCATTGGCACCGAATACTCTCTCCCGTCAAGCAACAATGGCCCGGCTATTCCAACGGGTATCTGCACGTAACCGATTGGCATCTCACAGCACTGCCCAAGAATGGATTCATAATCAAATCCCTCCAATGGGAGCCCTTCTAGAGACTTCCCCGTAATCCTCTGCAATGCCTCTTTACGAATAGAAGCAGCTCTCTTACAATCACCGAGTTTCGATTCCAAAGAGTACGACGGCATTTTCCCCTGCACCACGGATTTTATGATCTCCTCGTCTTCCTCAGAGGCTGCTGGTGTAACCAACGGCGCAGGTTTTTCAGACATAGCTGCGACCTTGGCGGGTTGCGGTGGTACCATTGGGACAACTTGTCGAGCAGGTGGTGGTGGAACAGCAGTGCAGCCAAGAGTAGTGGCAGGTCCACGACGACTATCTTCTTCCAAAAGAAATTGCTCATCGTTTTCATCCTCAACATCCCAAGAATCATCATTGTTATCCCTGGAAACGAACGACTGAACAAAACCGATCCCGAAGAACCCCAGAAGATAAATCACGGAAGCGATCAACGAAATAATGGCAACTAATTCAGAAAAAGTAACTACGTGGAGAGGAGTGGAGTTCCTGATTTTCTCACGCCACCTGCTGAGAAGATAATACATAACGGAGAAAAACATGGTGAAAAACAACCCATTTGTGAGGTACAAAGGGAGTGGGAGGGCATCGGAGGCAATAAGAAGGGAGCTGTCCTGTTCTTGTTGTTGTTTGTGGGGTTTGAGAGGTTTTTCGCCGGCGGCAAATTCTTTGGTTGGATATGCAGGCTTCTCAGATCTCCGGCGAACGTCCATTTTCACCGGTAAGAGTGCCGCCGGCCGGGAAGTGAAGGGAGAGAAAAGAGGAATAGGGGAACTGTGGGATTGTTGTGTGTGATTTGAGAAGTATTGTTTGAGTGATGGAGGAATGAATGTGAGGAAAAGCGAAGAAGTAGGAAATGTATTTATAGAGAAAACCGGTTGGCGCGCTGGACTTTTGGGCCACACGTACCGTGTGCTTCCCCCTCCTTTCTCTTTATTATGTTTCAAACAATAAAAAAAGTCTTAAATTTGAATTATCTTCTAAGGTGATCAATTATACTTTGGTGAAATTATATTTAAGAAAAAAAAGACTTCTTTTTAAAAAACAGTTTTATATAGTCAAGTTGACTTATGTTTTGGGTAGAAATGTAAGGGTCGTTTGGTACATATGTGATAAAGATAATAATCACGAGATAAAGTTTGTGATGAACTTTATCTCATGTTTGGTTTGGAGTATTAGCTAATATTTGGATAATTTTTACACTTAAATGGTGTGATTAACTATTACATATAGAAGATGAGATAACTAATCTCTTAGAATATCCAATATCATAGAATATCGTGGGATATCCCACCATTGTATTCCAATAATCAAGAATTTAACTTTGAACTATAGTACACGATCTATAATTTCAGACACTGAAAAAAGTTTAGCTTTTATACGCTAACACTATAATATTTCGTATCATTAGGTTAAAAAAATTTACAATAACATATAACTGTCTATAATATGTTTAATTTAGTCAACTAGAAAATAAGATAAATAACATGTTATGTAATAGGTAAAAATTCACTGACAAGTGTAAACAAGTTTATATTATTTGCCTATATAAGTTGAATCGTAATGAGAGAGATAGAGCGATAATTATTACTCCTTTGGTTTTATTTTGTATTGCGGTTTCTTCTATTTTAAGAGAGAAAGAATTGTTTTTTTGCACATATCAAAGAAAATTTAAATGTGTCATGATATTTTTATGGCAATATAAAAAACAAAAGCATGTCACTAAAAATAAATAAGAATTTTTAAAGTTAAAAAGTTTCTAATTATAAATAGGTATCATTCTTTTCTAAGCAGTCTAACAAGCAAAAGATATCAAATAAAATGGAAGGAATAACAAAATAGTGAATTTAGCTCTTTAGCTTTTAATTTTAAATATTATACATTTGTTTTAAAAAAATAGTTTTTAGAAACTAGCAAACTTAACTTGTTTTTCGAAATTATTTTCTTAAACATTTTCAAAACTAAATGCAAATATTAATATACACTGACAATATAAAAATTTATCTATATATACTAGTGTAATTTAATTTGTTGTTACAGATTCTCAGACTTGTTTTTCTAATTATCAGTTCCACTTATTATTAACGGTAATTTATAGTATTACTTTTTGGTCTTCTAATAGTATAACGATTAGTTTACACCGTAAATATATAAAACTGAACTCTATTAAAATATAACTAGAGCATGATGGGTACATCTATTGGAATATGATCTCTCCAAATAGGGTAGCATAGGTATATCTGAAGTCCTGATGGCGTACACAAGTTTTCTCACGAGCATACATTAGTCCACATAGGACAGCAATTGAAAAAGAACAGAGGAGGTATCTTGGCACCTTACTTTGAGAAAAGTTGAATTATTATCAAACTAAAATCCAATGTACCTGTCCTTGTTTTTCTTTTATTAACATTATTATATTCCCACCCTTATTTTTAATTTGTGAAAGTTGAACAGACTTGACTTTTGATTTTATCACGTTGATCTGCGATTTGGTGTTTGATAGTCAATTTATATATCCCAATATAAACTAAGTATTAAGTATTAAAGGGAAAAAAATAGTGAAATCATTTAAATGCAGTTTTCTCATTTTTATTGGGGTTGTATTGGAAAAAAAGTTTAAGTATATGCCCCATGATAAATCAAAGCTTTGAATTGATGGATATGATCTCTCTACATAAGTCTCATTTTCAATCCTGAAAATGAAAAACTTAATTTCTCCTTTAATAAATCTTACTTGAAGTAAATTTGAATTCGTTAGTACCCAAAAGGTGATCGAATATCGAAAGAAACGAAAACAAAAAATCTATGCTTAAAAAAGAGCGAAGTAAAAATAAAATTAAGGCTACGAAGGGATCAACAGTGGGAATATAGGAACCTATTGTTTCCTTGTAGAAACTTTTCTTCTTGTTTCGAATTTCTTCTTTTTTAGTCTTTTCTTTTTACATCGTGGAGTCGTAAAATAGACCAGTTCATTAGAAGTTTAGAACTTACAAGTTGAATTGCAAACGACAAAAAACATTTATTTTGGTTCTGCATTATTTAGGACCAATTAACTATATGCTATTAGCTAAAGCACTTGTCATCAATAGTTCATCGCCATTGTTTCCTGAACCGTTTTGATATAATAACATGTATATATTGAGTTACTTTATTTACTCTAATTTTATGCTTAGATAACCAACTCCGTTATCAAAGAAATAAGTAACACATTGCTGAAACAATTGTAACAACTCCTGCATCGCACCCCTTAAAATTTAATGAATAATTTTCTTAATTTTCAACTTTTGATCACGATTTTGCTAATCTATCTACCAATAATCTTGAATTGAAAAGGCAGAACTTTTGTAACTTAAGTTATTTCATCTGTTTCAATTTATGCGAACATATTTTCTTTTTAGTCTATTTCAAAAGAATTAATCTTTTTCTAAATTTAAAATAATTTAACTTAAACTTTCTACTATCCCCGTAATGAGCGG
>AWOL01S0516446.1:0-11490 GCA_000715115.1 Nicotiana otophora
CACAATTTTTCAAATAGTGCACCTTTCTCTTTTTTCTATAGTTTCACTCAAAACCCGACCATACCTCACTTAGCTTTTACAAACTCATAACAAAAGCAAGTTCTTACGAGATGTAAAAGGTTCAAACAAATAAATAATTTAAATAAATGGGTCAAACTTGTAGTGTGGTTGCCAAAGAAATAGGATTACAGGTTTAACGGGGATAACTAAGATACATCACAATTTGGTGGGTAAAACATATATCAGGCTTCAATAAAGAAATGCATATATCACTTCCTAGACTGAACAAGACTACTATTTTACTTTGCAAACACACGGGGCAAGTTCTCGATGTCAACCGACATGCACAGAATTTCAATAAAATCTCACACACACATTGGCACATAACTCACTTAGGATCGAATTTATCCCGACTCTCTAGTCAAAGCAGTTAAGAAAAGTTACAATTAAATAATTTACGGTACTTATTTAAGAGTCAAGAACTGAGCCTAGGCATCACAACTAAGGCACTCACTGCTCTCAAGGCACAACAAAGTCAAGGAAAGTCATCTCCATTTAATACACAACACAAGACTTCACTACTCCTACTAAAAGAAAAACTAACTACACCCGGTTCAAACAAAACCATTGGAAAAGAACCGCCGTACAAAGAAAACCAAGAGGGAATTATTACACTACCTAAGAAAAATAAAATATTATTTTCTTCGACTTTGATCCCTCAAGAAGATAGTCGAGNAAATTTAATGAGTTACTTTAAGGATAAGCACAAATAATAAGTCTTTGAATTAATTATTAGCAAAAAAATACAATTCAAATAGTTTAAAAAAATATAATTAATTATTTTTAAGTTGACAAAACTCTTAGATACGTAACTTTGTTTCCATAAGATCAAAAGAATTGGCGGTGAAAAAAGTCTATAAGAGAAAAATTAATTATAGTATAGTATTAAGAGTAAATTAATTAAAATAAAAATTTAAAGAAATAAGAATAAATTTATAGAACAAAATTTATTCTAAATAAATTATCATTAATTATTGTTATCCTTATTATCTTGTATTCATTCTAACAAATGACAACTTGCTATTTTTATTTATATAGCTAGCTAAGTGCAATTAATATTCATTATATTTAGGAACTTATATTTTTTAATTTAATTTTTATTTTACAACTCAAACACATTATTTTTAAAAGTTAATATAATATTTAAAAACTATTTACTCATTGATACGGGGACGCACACATTACATCAAACTATTGAGTTTTCCTATTTGCCGGCTTCAAACTGTCAAAAACCCACTAGGGTATGCACTGCGCTCCGTTGGATTCCACCAAAACCAAACTTCTACAAACTCAATACAGTACTGTAAAAATTTGACGAACGCAAAACACCATGAAATTGATGCTCGCTAATCAAAGATAGTATAGTATGATATCGTCTCCACGGGGATTGAATTTAAATAATGTTCAAGCAATTTCTGATTTAATTGCTATTCAGGAGGATCAACACTTGAGTTAAATGATTATGGTCTAAGTTTAACTACTAAAATAACGCAATTGACAATTAACAGCAAGAAATTGGAGATTCGCATAGTGGTTTCTTATCAATGTGAGGAATAAGGGTTTGACAGGATAGGTGCAAGATAGCTATCTGGGATTTAACTCTAGGTTAATTCACTCTAATGGCCTGATGATTCTCACGAATTCAATCGATGATTAGTTCAAACGTGTAGTCAAGACTCCTCTCTCGATTAAATCTTAACTTTACGAGATGAACTAATATAAGCACTGTGAAGTATACAAGCATGTGTTAATGGATTGGTCTACAGGAAAACGACTATCGAATATTCTCCTAACTTGATTTAATCAACAATTAAACAAGCTCTTCTGATTACTCAAGAGAATCAATGAATTAAATCAAACAAAATAATGCAAAGATAATCACCAAGATATTCCTCTTTCGATTAAATAAACTAATAAATAAAGTTGCAACAATTCAAAACTCCATAAACGAATTCAAGCATGAACTAGAGTTAAATTCACAAATATTTATCAACACACCAAATCCGTCAAACCCTACAGAAAACTATTCCATAATCATGGAGGAAGTCATCGCAAATATAATTAAAGAATGAGAAAATATCAATTTAACGTTACAATCCAAACTCACGTATTGAAATGATGGTAAGATGATGAAATCGTGTGTCTTGTAGCCTCTGTTTTAAAAGGCGTTTCTGGGGCGATGCTGTGGGGCGAAAGTCTCAAGAGGCGTACGCCTCGCAATTTGGGGCGTACGCCCGGGCGTTCGAGGCGTATATTTTTAGTAAGGAGTAAGCCCCAGAGACTTTTTCAAATTAAAACAAAATTTGTTGAATTAGTCCTTCATATAATACCCAAAGTTTCAAAAGTTAGTTTGGTAATTTCTCAAAAGGTTTAAAAAGGAACTCAAAAGTATTAAATTTAAAAGTAAAGACTTTTTTTATTTATTTAAGCCCTAATTCATGATTTTTTCAATTTTTTATCTTGTCCGCTAGTCTGCTAATATCTCCCAAAAGCAATGAATATTTAATTTATTTTACAAATACAAAGAGAACTACATTCTTCTTCATAGCAGCAAATTTAAAGTTCAAATTGTAGGTTAATCATCCTTTTTGTTCCTCCATATAGAAAACTTTATTCTTTTAGACTCAAATTACTTGTACTTGTAAGTAAAGTATAATAGATTGTTTTGATTAGTTTTTTGTTGGGATGGAGCACACATATATAGAGTTTTCTTCAATTTTTATGCAATTTTATTTGTTTATAAATATTTACTGTCATTATATTATTTTATAAAATATTAAAAATTAAATACCTATGGGGCTTACACCCCACTGAGGCATATGTAACACGCCTCGCCTTACGCCCACGCCTTTTAAAACACTCTCCAATGCTCTCCCAAAGCTTCCAAGGTCAAAAGTCCTTCAAAAATATCTTTTTGGTGTATTTATACCCTGTAGGAATGGGCCCAGGCAAAATTACCTTTTCCAAGTCGAAATAGGACAAATACTCTGAGAAAATTGCACAGGTGCGCCGCGCATTGTGCCGCCCCATGCGGGGTGCTAGTGGGGAAGTTCAGAGAGCAAGTTCTGACAGACAGTAATGAAATGTACTATTGCGCCTCCCCATGCGGCGTGACAGTGGAAGTTTACCAGAGTGAATAGTTTTTCTTCGATTTTTGATATCCAGACTTGGCTCTCGACCCCCAAACGCGATCCCGGTTTAATCCCTTGGGCTTTTACTTAGACTTCAAAGCTCCAACTTGTTCCATTTAGCTCCCGAATATCTTTTTAACTTGAAATCACTTCCTGCAAGGCATAAAACACATAATGACTGCAATACACTAATATTTAAGCTCAAACATAAATAAAATACAGTAATTAGAGTGCAAACTATGACTAAAACACGTAATTCTAGCCTACCCTCAACACCCCACACTTAAACCATTGCTCCTTCTCGAGCAATCCAACTGCACTTCACATAGAGACGATCTTCTTTTCAGGCAACTTTCCTAACTCATCATACCAAAAATATTTAAAGCAGACTAAGCACCCTATCATAACATCCTAGCCTCAATATTTGACTCAAAAGTACCACGCATTTTCCACAACATGCTCACTTACTCTAATACAGAGGTCAAAGAATTCACCTTATCTTCGCAAATCATGTGCCCTCACACAAACAATAGAGAGTAGTTCCACACACGATAAATTTCAAGAACAATTAGGAACTTAAGATAGAAAGAATACGCTTACTCTCAGAATTAAGATTCATATGCCACAAAAGACGTACCATAGGCTTGCTCGTAGTATAATACCCTACTAATTGAGCTCATTCAGTCAAGGATCAAGTAGAACTTAATTTGGTTGTAATGTCGGTTGCGGGACGAATATGATAGATTTGAATATAGTGGCTACACCTCACTAAGCACTTTAATACATATACATTAACAATTCAAACCCCACACTTATGTTGAACAACCCCCAACCTTCACGCATTAAGCTCCCAGTATTTTTAAGCACAAACAAGATGAGAATTACCACTAGCATGGAATCAATTTTTTCCTTTTCTAAGTTTTGATTTTTTTCTTTTTTATTTTTTCAATCAAACTCTTTTTTTTTTCAATTTTCTACAAGTGGCTCTCACAATTTTTCAAATAGTGCACCTTTCTCTTTTTTCTATAGTTTCACTCAAAACCCGACCATAGCTCACTTAGCTTTTACAAACTCATAACAAAAGCAAGTTCTTACGAGAGGTAAAAGATTCAAACAAATAAATAATTTAAATAAATGGGTCAAACTTGTAGTGTGGTTGCCAAAGAAATAGGATTACAGGTTTAACAGGGATAACTAAGATACATCACAATTTGGTGGGTAAAACATATATTTGGCTTCAATAAAGAAATGCATATATCACTTCCTAGACTGAACAAGACTACTATTTTACTTTGCAAACACACGGGGCAAGTTCTCGATGTCAACCGACATGCACAGAATTTCAATAAAATCTCAACACACATTGGCACATAACTCACTTAGGATCGAATTTATCCCGACTCTCTAGTCAAAGCAGTTAAGAAAAGTTACAATTAAATAATTTACGGTACTTATTTAAGAGTCAAGAACTGAGCCTAGGCATCACAACTAAGGCACTCACTGCTCTCAAGGCACAACAAAGTCAAGGAAAGTCATCTCCATTTAATACACAACACAAGACTTCACTACTCCTACTAAAAGAAAAACTAACTACACCCGGTTCAAACAAAACCATTGGAAAAGAACCGCCATACAAAGAAAACCAAGAGGGAATTATTACACTACCTAAGAAAAATAAAATATTATTTTCTTCGACTTTGATCCCTCAAGAACATAGTCGAGAAAATCTATCGTCGGGAAAAGTCAAAAATAAATCAATCAAAAGAAATGACTACAAACACACATATACATATATACATTCCCCACCCCACACTTTAATTGTTCCATGTCCCCATAACACACAAATAAAAAGCAAGAGATAAAGGAAACTTCCCTGATTCATCTAGCCGGGGTCGGAATCGAAGTCGGGATCTCCCTTGCACGCCCGACCCAGTGCACCCATCCATTCTGAGAGCTTCTTTTCAGCCTTCTTTCGGTACACCCACACTTAGCAGCTTCACTCTTTCCAATTTGCTCTTTCAGGGGCCTATTTCTCCTTTCATTTTGAAAATCAATCGTTCATCCCTCACTTTGAGCATGATTTGCCTTTCCTGAATATACAGAATTGCTCTGCCTGTAGCCAAGAAGGGTCTTCCTAAAATCAAAGGGACCTCCTTATTCTCCTCCATATTGACCACAATGAAGTCCACATAGGATATACATTTATCCACCCGAACCAACACATCTTCAACGATTCCATCAGGTATGATGGTGGTCTGATCCGCCAGCTGGAAGGACACAAGTACCGATCTGATCTCTCCAATCTCTCCCTCCAATTTTCTAAAAATAGACAAGGGCATAAGATTAATTGAAGTACTTGAATCACACATAGATTTTTGAAATTTAGTACTTTCTACAGAGCAAGGTATAGTAAAACTCCCTGGATCTCCACATTTTTAGGGAGCTTATTTTGCAAGATAAAACTGCAATGCTCTGTCAGCTTGACAATCGATGTCTCTTTCACTTTACGCTTCTTAGAAAATATTTCCTTTATGAATTTGGCATATACTGGCATCTGCGAAAGCACCTCTGTGAAAGGTATATTCACAAGCACCTGCTTGAACACTTCAAGAAAGCGCTCGAATTTTTTATCCAGCTTTTCTCTTCTTTGTTTCTAGGAGAACGATAGAGCATGCATGTATTTGCTCTCTTCAGCCTCATTATTTTTTGCATTATCATCCTTCTTCTTTTTCTGAGATCTCATATTCCCTTTCTTCCCCAAACCATCATCTACCAGCCCTGCACATTTTTGAATGTTATCATTTTTCTGCTCTTCCATAATCTCTACCTGTATTTCAATCAGCTCATCCTTTTGCTTTGCTATGGGATCCTCCAACTCGTGCCCACTCCTCAAAGACGTTGCATTGATTGTCTCTTTTGGATTTCTTTCTGTATCAGCAGGGAGCATTACTAGAACTGTCTCAGACAATAGTGTAACTAGTTGCCCAACTTATCTTTCCAGGTTTTGAAACAATGTTCCTAATTCTTTGATAGCTGCACTGTGGGTGCCAGGCCTCTCATCTATCTTAATAATAAAAACCTTCATCAGATCTTCCATACTGGACTATTTAGACTATGGAGGCTGATATTACTGCCTTTGCTGATTTTGAAATCTAGGAACTCCTTGTCCCTGAGGTCTAGAGTTATATTGTTTCCATGAGTCCAGGATTCCACTTGGTGAATTCCAAGAAAATCATGGTTGCCTCTGTCCCATAGATATTAAATTATTACCACTCTTATAGTTTTCTCTATCAAAGCTTCCCACATTATTTACCACTTCATCTGCAGCTACGACCTGACACTGATGCATTGGATGACCCATTACACATCACAAACTGGTGATGGTTGGCTCTGGACCTTGACTAAGGTCAAATTTCTTATCTCTTTGGCCATGGCGTCTAGTTGGGCTTGCACTGCTGTGTTGGAATCTACTTGATGAACCCGAACCGATCTTCTTCTATTATTACTCTCGGCCGACCACTAGTTGGCATCTTTAGATAGATCATTAAGAATTGTCACAAACTCCTCCGGAGTCTTCTTCATTAAAGGACATCCAACTGCAGTGTTCAGAGTTCGTCGTGCAGTCCATCCCAAAAGTCCTGGAGTTGCATCCCCAATTCAATTTCATTATGCTGACACTTCCTCACTATCTCTTTGAATGTTTCCCAGGCCTCGAAAATTGTTTCAGTGTCCGTCTGGAAGAAGTTGTGAATTTCCTTTCTGAACTTTACTGTTTTTGCAGCTAAGAAGTATTTGTCAAGAAACATTCTAGTCATATCCTCGCATGTCCTAATCGACCCCGTTGGTAAGCTACGAAGCTAGTGTTTCGCGTCATCCTTCAGTGAAAAGGGAATACCCTTAGGTAGACTACATGTTTTGACAATCCGTTGTACTAGAAGGTGTTCATGATTTCCTCAAAATCTATCAAGTGAGCGTTAGGATCCGCATTCACCTTCCCTTTGAAGACACAGTTGTTCTGGATAGTTTGAAGCAATCCTTCTTTCAACTCAAAATTATTTGATGCTACTGGTGGAGGTCTGATAATGGACAGTCCCTAATTGTAGACTAGTATGGCATAATCACTCAATGTTCTACCAGGCCTGGGTATATCATTCTCGAACTGGTCTTCAATCAAGGGTCGATTTAGATTGAATCTTCGACCCCCGTCATCGTTGACGGTCTCATCAACAGCTCTATGGGCTGCTTCAGCTGCTATCCTTCCAGCTTCTTCTCCAAGTTGTGCTGCTTCTCTTGCAGCTAAATTTACTTCGTCCTCACCGTTTTTAGCCATGTGTTCTGGGGTTGAAGGTTGCCCTAAAACAATTTCGGTGAGTTCTTTCTCTTTCCTCAACTGTCGCAGACTCTTTCCCACCTCTAGATTGTATGGAATCAATTCCTTTGAAGAAGATCGAGTCATACACCAAAAGAGTCAATTTGTTGCCTGCAGACGGAAGAGGAAACCCGTGAAGAATAAAAAAAAATTCCTGAATTAGCACCAAAAACTATTTTGAACACTATTGATTACCAATCCCACGCAATGACGCCAAAATTTGACGAGCACAAAACACAACATTAAATTGATTCTCGCTAATATAAGATAGTATAGTATGATATCGTCTCTAGGTGGATTGGATTTAAACAATGTTCAAGTAATTCCTAGTTTAATTGCTATTCAGGAGGATCAACACTTGAGTTAAATGATTATGATCTAAGTTTAACTACTAAAATAACTCAACTGACAATTGATAGCAAGGAATTAGAGATTCGCATAGTGGTTTCTTATCAATGTGAGGAATAAGGGTTTGACATGATAGGTGCAAGATAGCTAACTAAGATTTTAGTCTAGTTTAATTCACTCTAATGTCCTAATGATTCTCACGAATTCAATCGATGATTAGTTTAAATGTGTAGGCAAGACTCCTCTCTCGATTAAATCTTAACTCTACGAGGTAAACTAATATAAGCAGTGTGAAGTATGCAAGCATGCATTAATCGATTGGTCCTTAGGAAAATATCTCTTGAATATTCTCCTAACTTGATTTAATCAACAATTCAACAAGCTCTTTCGATTACTCAAGAGAATCAATGAATTAAATCAAATAAAATAATTCAAAAATAATCACCAAGATATTCCTCTTTCAATTAAATAAACCGATGAATAAAGTTACAACAATTCAAAACTCCATAAACGAATTCAAGCACGAACTAGAGTTAAATCCACAAATATTTATCAACACACCAAATCCGTCAAACCATATAGGAAACTACTCCATAATCATGGAGGAAGTCATCACAAATATAATTAAAGAATGAGAAAACATCAATTTAACGTTACATTCCAAACTCCTATATTGAATTGATGGCAAGATGATGAAATCATGTGTTTTGTAGCCTCCAATGCTCTCCCAAAGCTTCCAAGGTCAAAAGTCCCCTCAAAAATGTCTTTTTGGTGTATTTATACCCTGTAGAAATAGGCCCAGGTGAAATTACCTTTTCCAAGTCGAAACAGGACAAATACTCTGAAAAAATTGCACATGCGCGTCGCGCATTGCGCCGCCCGATGCGAGGAGCTAGTGGGGAANGCTTCAGCTGCTATCCTTCCAGCTTCTTCTCCAAGTTGTGCTGCTTCTCTTGCAGCTAAATTTACTTCGTCCTCACCGTTTTTAGCCATGTGTTCTGGGGTTGAAGGTTTCCCTAAAACAATTTCGGTGAGTTCTTTCTCTTTCCTCAACTGTCGCAGACTCTTTTCCACCTCTAGATTGTATGGAATCAATTCCTTTGAAGAAGATCGAGTCATACACCAAAAGAGTCAATTTGTTGCCTGCAGACGGAAGAGGAAACCCGTGAAGAATTAAAAAAAAATCCTGAATTAGCACCAAAAACTATTTTGAACACTATTGATTACCAATCCCATGCAACGACGCCAAAATTTGACGAGCACAAAACACAACATTAAATTGATTCTCGCTAATATAAGATAGTATAGTATGATATCGTGTCTAGGTGGATTGGATTTAAACAATGTTCAAGTAATTCCTAGTTTAATTGCTATTCAGGAGGATCAACACTTGAGTTAAATGATTATGATCTAAGTTTAACTACTAAAATAACTCAACTGACAATTGATAGCAAGGAATTAGAGATTCGCATAGTGGTTTCTTATCAATGTGAGGAATAAGGGTTTGACATGATAGGTGCAAGATAGCTAACTAAGATTTTAGTCTAGTTTAATTCACTCTAATGTCCTAATGATTCTCACGAATTCAATCGATGATTAGTTTAAATGTGTAGGCAAGACTCCTCTCTCGATTAAATCTTAACTCTACGAGGTAAACTAATATAAGCAGTGTGAAGTATGCAAGCATGCATTAATCGATTGGTCCTTAGGAAAATATCTCTTGAATATTCTCCTAACTTGATTTAATCAACAATTCAACAAGCTCTTTCGATTACTCAAGAGAATCAATGAATTAAATCAAATAAAATAATGTAAAAATAATCACCAAGATATTCCTCTTTCAATTAAATAAACCGATGAATAAAGTTGCAACAATTCAAAACTCCATAAACGAATTCAAGCACGAACTAGAGTTAAATCCACAAATATTTATCAACACACCAAATCCGTCAAACCCTATAGGAAACTACTCCATAATCATGGAGGAAGTCATCACAAATATAATTAAAGAATGAGAAAACATCAATTTAACGTTACATTCCAAACTCCTATATTGAATTGATGGCAAGATGATGAAATCATGTGTTTTGTAGCCTCCAATGCTCTCCCAAAGCTTCCAAGGTCAAAAGTCCCCTCAAAAATGTCTTTTTGGTGTATTTATACCCTGTAGGAATAGGCCCAGGTGAAATTACCTTTTCCAAGTCGAAACAGGACAAATACTCTGAAAAAATTGCACATGCGCGCCGCGCATTGCGCCGCCCGATGCGAGGAGCTAGTGGGGAAGTTCAGAGAGCAAGTTCTGACAGACAGCAGCAAAATGTACTGCCGCGCTGCCCCATGCAGGGTGGCAGTGGATGTTTTCAAGAGTGATATCCAGACTTGGCTTCCGACCCCCGAACGTGATCCCGGTTTAATCTCTTAGGCTTTTACTTAGACTTCAAAGCTCCAACTTGTTCCATTTAGTTTCCGAATATCTTTTTAAGTCGAAATCACTTCTTACAAGGCATAAAACACATAATAAGTGCAATACACTAACATTTAAGCTCAAGCACAAATAAAATGCAGTAATTAGAGTGCAAACTATGACTAAAACACGTGATTCTAGCCTACCATCAATGACGCAAATTCATCAACCAAAAACTACCCAGGTATAGGTGGTGTAATTCGTAACAATAGAGGCGATTGGATTATGGGCTTCGCAAGTTCACTTCCCACATCCAATAGCCTTACAGCTGANTTCAAGAGAATCAATGAATTAAATCAAATAAAATAATGTAAAAATAATCACCAAGATATTCCTCTTTCAATTAAATAAACCGATGAATAAAGTTACAACAATTCAAAACTCCATAAACGAATTCAAGCACGAACTAGAGTTAAATCCACAAATATTTATCAACACACCAAATCCGTCAAACCCTATAGGAAACTACTCCATAATCATGGAGGAAGTCATCACAAATATAATTAAAGAATGAGAAAACATCAATTTAACGTTACATTCCAAACTCCTATATTGAATTCATGGCAAGATGATGAAATCATGTGTTTTGTAGCCTCCAATGCTCTCCCAAAGCTTCCAAGGTCAAAAGTCCCCTCAAAAATGTCTTTTTGGTGTATTTATACCCTGTAGGAATAGGCCCAGGTGAAATTACCTTTTCCAAGTCGAAACAGGACAAATACTCTGAAAAAATTGCACATGCGCGCCGCGCATTGCGCCGCCCGATGCGAGGAGCTAGTGGGGAAGTTCAGAGAGCAAGTTCTGACAGACAGCAGCAAAATGTATTGCCGCACTGCCCCATGCGGGGTGGCAGTGGATGTTTTCAAGAGTGATATCCAGACTTGGCTTCCGACCCCCGAACGTGATCCCGGTTTAATCTCTTAGGCTTTTACTTAGACTTCAAAGCTCCAACTTGTTCCATTTAGCTTCCGAATATCTTTTTAAGTCGAAATCACTTCTTACAAGGCATAAAACATATAATAAGTGCAATACACTAACATTTAAGCTCAAGCACAAACAAAATGCAGTAATTAGAGTGCAAACTATGACTAAAACACGTGATTCTAGCCTACCATCAATGA
>AWOL01S0516778.1:0-13941 GCA_000715115.1 Nicotiana otophora
TCCATTTTATATGGCATTTTGATTTATCAAACATTTTCCTTTGGAGTATTCCATATATATATAGATACTATAGATACCGCTAACTTGACACAACACATCGAAATTGGCATTTAGGGTGTGTTTGGTACGAAGGAAAATATTTTTTAATTTTTTTATATTTGATTGACTTAAATGTTTTAAAAAATATTTTTCTCACGGACTCATTTTTTCTTTAATTGGAGGAAAATATTTTCCTTATCAAGATGAGAAAAAATATTTTTCAAAAGTCTTTTTCAACATTTTCCACCATATTTCCCACCCCCACCCACTCCAACCACCCATCCCACGCCCATCCAACATTTTAAAGAAAATATTTTCCTTTATACCAAATATATCTTTAGTAATTGTTCATCTACTTTTGTTTTTTTCCTCTCACATATCTAATTCATGTCTATTATATATACACCTCCTCACCAGTCACCACCATTCACTAGAACCGCTAAGTTTCAACCTGACTATCTCACTACTACTACAGTTTTACTTTTACATAACATTTTTAGTTTACTTTTTCATTCTTCTTTTTATGCAAGAATACAGTCACCATTAGAACCAATTAAGAGGCACACATTTAAGTCGTGACCTACATAATGTGTTTAAATAAAAAAATTATGATAAGTTTAAATTCAAACAAGTTGTAAGGGGCTATCATACATTTTGCCTTTTATAAACACTCTCTCTAAAAAAAAGGCATATTTGATTACATAAAGAAGAATTAACTTAATTGATATATAATATATGTATAGTTCATATATATAATATATGAATATTTGTGGAAGAAATGCTATACATATCAGTCTTGCCACCCGGATACCTAAGTCTTCGCAAGGTGCCAGTAGTAAAGAGTCAGATTTTCCTCTCATGTAGCGCGAGTTTGAATCCAAATTGATACACCTTTTAAAACATTTTTAATATGCTGCATTTTCAGTTGATCCTTCTCCAAATAAATGTTAGTTTTTAACGGGGAGAACACCGTGTGTACATCTCTAATAAAAATAATAGCAGATCACCTGTTATTCTCCCCCTTTTCTCTTTTTTCTTTTTTCATGAAAATAAAAAGAGCCTCAACTAAAATAATTATGATGCAATTGCTACCGATGAAGATCAATATTTTATTTTTGATAAAATAAACAAATTAATAAAGCAAGAGTAATTGATGAAAATATTTTATTTTCATCAAATCCGTATGCCATATGAAAAGGACGATAACCCTTTGTGGGTTTGCTTCAGTACCTACTGCTGAAGATGGTTTGAGGGCATTGGAATACCCGAGGCATCCGTAATAGATTAAAAACAAGTGATAAAGAAATCTACAAAATTTCAAATTTCTCTTTCGAAGCGAACTAGGATTTAGAATTTCTCCCATAATCTTGCTATGAGATTGTAGAACTTCATAATGGGGAAAAACATGGCGAGGGAGAGTACTTCTACACACTGTGAGTTTCCTGGCCGACTTGTGCTATGTTCATCGGCATATCAATGAACATTAGGATTTGGGCAGCAAATATGCTGAGAAGTGTTATTAGTACTTGTGGTATTGAGGATAATCCATGCTCTCTCAGAAATGTTACTAGATATATATAATAACACTCCCTGTGAACATCAACTGTCACGACCCAACTTCCACCGGAGCCGCGACATCGCATAACACTACCTACTAAGCAAGCCAACGGTCACATAATAACTACGAATTTGAATGAACATGGGTTAATAACTCAACAGTGGAAAATATCATGAAATATCTTACGAAAACAACTAGAATACTGCTACAACCATCCCAAAGATCTGGTATCAACGAGTACATGAGCACTACTGAATATCAAAATACAAGCCAAATCCTCTTATACAACTGTCTGAATAGTAGAACAATATTAATGAAAATAATGAAAGAGAGCTTCAAGGTTTGCAGACGGTATAGCAACTACCTCGTAGTCTTCCAAAAAGCTGGTAGCAACAGAACTCTAGACATCACCTCGTCCGGAAGTACATGGATCTGCATACGAAGTATAAAGTGTAGTATGAGTGCAATCGATCAAATGTATTATATAAGTAACAAAATTAATCTTGGGCTGAAAGCAGTGACGAGCTCAAAAACAACAGTTAGAGACTAATATCAATATCTAGTAACAGTTTAGAATATAAGAAAATAGTCGAAGCAGGTAGCTCGGCAATATTATGTTCAGCTTGTTCACATTTCAGGAATTTAGGCATGCTTTCCAAGTATAACAGTTTAAGCCCAACACATAAAAAATATTTCATTTACCAACTAGCATGAGGAAGGTACATCTTTATACCTACATGTCAAATATACGTATCAAATCAATAATATCATAGTAGACCCATCACGAATAAACACACTTAGTACTGTACGGGTACCTGACATAACTGCCCATCATCAAGCACGTATATAAACCACCATGCATGTGCTCACTACTGGTATGTCAGACTCCGGAGAGGCGGATCCTACCCAATGCTAAACATAATCATATATCCCAATTGTAAGGCCTGGTGCATACATTGCCCCAAATCAATAACACTTAGCTCAATATGAGCCTGGCGTATGCATTACCTCAAAATCAATACCAAATCGGCTATATGGCCCAAGCTCAATCATCAACTGGTAAAGTCTCTATCAACCACATCTCACAGTGTTCAATTCAGTAATGTTATACATATGAGGCATCAATAACATGTGAGGAATCAAATAAGAATGTACCAAGATAAAGATGTCATACATAAATATAACACCATGACTAAGAGTATGTATACAATTAAGGCAAATAGCTCATAAACAGCAAGAATAGACCTCTCAAGTCTCAACAAGTAGCACATAGCCTAAATATAGTTTCTAACATGATTCATAGCTCAAATGATCCTACAAGAAGAGAATACATGAATATAATGCATAATAGCAAAATATATTTCATAATAGTCTAAAAGTCACCTCAAATCATGAACACTTTAGTGCATGCACACACGCCCGTTACTTAGTGCATACCTCACCCCAATACCTTTCGTATAACATAGTTCCCAAGGTTAAATACCCTTAAATTCAAGTTTAAATACGTTACTTACCCCAAAGCGTGTAAATCAATACTCCAAAAAGCCCTTTCCACGCGAATTAGTTTCCGAGCGACTTAAATCTAGCCAAAAGCTTGAATCATATATGCAAAGTCAACCCCGGGCTCGCACCCCAAAACCCGACAAAATTTACAAATTCCAAACACCCATTCAATTACGAGTCCAACCATACTAGTTTTATCTAATTTCATCTACAAATCGACCCTCAAATCACCATATCTCACTCTCCAATAACATAGCCTAAAATCCCAAATTTCACTTCAAATTCACATAAACTTGGTGTAATAATCAATGGATAATCAATATCTAACATCAAAAGTGATTAAACTTCACTTACCTCTTCAATTGTGGCAAAAGGTCTCCCAAGTATCGCCCTTAGCCGAGCTCCATAAATCCAAAATGAGAAAAATGACCAAACCCTCATTTTTATGCTCTGCCTAGTGATTCCCGCATCTCCGGTCCATTTGGTCGCACCTGTGACGTCTCTTTTGAGGTCAAAATTCCGCTTCTATGAAAATCACTTAAGTCCCGACCATGCGCACCTGCGGTCCCATTTTTGAACCTACGGGACCGCTTTTGCGATCCACTCTCCACATCTGCGTATTCCTAGGCCTCTGCCACACTCGCTTCTGCGCTCTATCTTCCGCATCTGCGGGCTTGCATATTCGACAACTACCTCGCATCTGTGCTCCTCCATAAGCCCAACCTAGCCCGCTCCTGTGACCACCTTTCTGCATTTGCGAACTCGTATCTGGGGATACCCGTCCACATCTACGGACTCAGCCTAACTCAGCCTTGTCCGTACCTGCGCTCAACAGTCCGCTTCTGCGGCGTCGCACCTGTGGCAATCCCTCGCAGGTGTGATTGCACCACAACTTCCAAGATTCAGCAATCCTTCAAAGTCCAAAAATCATCCGCCAACCATTTGAATCACACCCCAAGCCCCTGGGACCCAATCCAAACATATCAACAAGTCCTATAATATAATACGAACTTACGTGAAGTCTCAAATCACATAAAATAACATGAAAATCATGAATCGCATATCAATTCAAGCCTAATAAAACTAATGATCTTCCAACTTCTAAAACTCGTGCCGAACCATATTATATCAACTTCGAATGACCTCAAATTTTGCATGCAAGTCCCAAATGACACAATGGACGTATTCTAACTCCCGAAACCAAAATCCGAATCCGATATCAACAAAGTTAATTCTTAGTCAAATCTCTCAACCTTCTAAACCTTTAACTTTCTAACTTTCACCAAAACACACCAAATAAACCTACGGACTTGCAAATCCACATCTAGACATACTCCTAAGTCCAAAATCACAATACGAACTATAGGAACAATCAAACACCTTTCCAGAGTTGTCTATACTAAAGTCAAACTCCAGTCAACTCTTTTAACTTAGGATTTTAACCTTGGGACTATGTGTCCCAATTTATTCTGAAACTTCTTCGAAACCAATCCAACCAGCCCGATAAGTCATATAACCACAAATTAACATAGAAGAGAAAATAAATAGGGGAACGGGGTTGTAATACATAAAACGACTAACCGAGTCATTATATTTTTCCCCTCTTGAACAAGCATGCGTCCTCGAATGGGTCTAGAATCATACCCGGAGTCTCAAATAGGTGTGGATATCTGGTGCATATTTCTTGCTCGATCTCCTAAGTAACCTCCTCGATTGTCTGATCTCTCCAATGCACCTTCACTGATGCCATATTCTATGACCTCAACTTTCGAACCTGCCGATCCAAAATGACTACCGACTCCACTTCATAAGTCAAATCCCCATCTAGATGAACTACGATGAAGTCAAAAACATGTGAAAGATCACTATAATACTTTCGGATCATCAAAATATGAAACACTGGGTGAACACTGTTACACCCTATATTTTTGTACGTAAAAGTACGTCGTAAGCAAATTGATATAAGACCAAAAATGATATCATCTTTGAAAGTATATAAAGTAAGTTAATCATGTTACCTTGAAATTTACAAATATTTAATATCATGAACAACAAGTACCAAGAGGGTTGAAAGGTTCAGAAGCTAAAAGAATTGAAGGAAATAAGTTTCATCGAAAGTCGACAAGTTGAGAATGTTATAACCCATACTTTTGGGATGAGACTAGGGTGCTTCACATTATAAGAGGGTTATGTTATCAGTTATTATAGTTGTATCATAGTCATGTGTTAAGTTTGAAGTAAAGTGAGTTGTGAAACAAAAGTCGATAAAAGTTGTCACAAGTTACATTCATAAGTTTTATTGAAATTCGGGTCTAATGGCACTGAACTTTTCTCCCAATATACTTATATTCACAGGGTGATACACCCATAAACTTGAAGATCTATGAGCCTAATTTCTAACTCATTAAACCGTTTGTCGATACGATATCAGAGTAGAGAGATATATATATTTTTGCGAGATTGCGCAGACCACATAAATGACAAGTAGGTATGTCACCTACTTGCTTAAATGAAAGGACCAAATATGTCCAAAAGGGGGCTAGTTCGGGTCGGATAAAGAGCCCTTTAAGGAGTTATTTCCTTCATATATTACACTCATTATCGAGCAAAAAAAAATCAGAGATAATCCCCTGCAAACGTCTCCCAAAAATTCAACATAAAACCCGAAATGATTTTTTCTTCTTTTCAAGTTCTTGTTGGAGGAAAACCTAAAGGTTGAAGAACCAAGATAGGAGCTGAGATATTCACTAAATAAGTTAAGTATAATGCTCTCTTTCATCTATTTTTTCTGCTGGAAAAGTATACAAATTCGTTCTATAATTATAAGAACTCACGGGATGATGATCGAAAGCTGTGAGTTCGAGTTATTCAACTTGTAGTGGACTTTTTTGTGGGCTATTTCGTATTGTTATTGGGTTGTGTGTTTTGCTACTATTTTATGGAGTTTTGGAGGAGAAAGTGTGCGATGAAACACCACATTTGAACAGGCATTAGCAAACTTCAGAAACTCTTCACGTCAAATTTTAATCCATTTACCATCCAAAACTCATCCGAGGCCCCTGCGACCTTAACCTGTTACACCCCATATTTTCATACATAAGAGTACGTCGTAAGTCAATTGATGTAAGCTCAGAAATAAGATCATCTTTGAAAGTATATAAAGTATGTTAATCATATTATTGTGTAGGTTACAAATATTTAAGATCATGAATAACAAGTACTAAGATGGGAAGGCTTAGAAGCTAAATGAATGGAAGAAAATTTCGTCGAAAGTCGACAAGTTGAAAATATTATAACATGTACTTTTGGGGTGATAATAAGGTTTTTAACATTATAAGGAGGTTATGTTATAAGTTATTTTAGTCATATAATAGTTGTGTGTTATGTTTGAAGTCAAACGAGTTGTGGAACAAAAGCTGGCAAAGGTCATCACAAGTTATATTCATAAATGTGCTGAAAATTAGGTCAAATGTAGCTGGGATTTTCTCCCAATATACATGTAATTACGGGATGATCCACCTACAAATTTAAATATCTACGAGTCTAGTTTCTAACGCATTAAATCACTCGTTAATACGATATTGAAGTAAAGAGATATTTGCGTTTTTGCGAGACTGCGCATACGGCATAAGTGATAAGTAGGTGTATCACCTACTTGCTTAAATGAAAGGACAAAATATGTCCAAAAAGGGTCTAGTTTGGGTTAGCCAAATATCACTTTTAAGGTCTGATTTCCTTCGGATATTACGCTCAATATTGAGCAAAAAAATCAGAGATAAGCCCTTGCAAACTTCTCCCAAAAATTCAACACAAACCCCTAAATGACTTTCTCTTTTTTTCAAGTTCTAGTTAGAGGAAAACCTAAGGGTTGAAGAACCAAGATAGGATCTGATATATTCACCAAATAAGGTAAGTATAATGCTCTCTTTCATCCATTTTTTTCTGTTGGAAAAGTATAGAAATTCGTTTTATAATTGTAAGAACTCACGGGATGGTGATCGAAAGCCGTGAGTTTGAGTTATTCAACTTGTACTGGACTATTTCATGGGTTGTTTCATGTAGTTATTGGCTTGTGTGTTTTGCTATTGTTTTATGGATTTTTGTAGGAGAAACAGTGTGGAGAAACACCACATAATGTTGGGGTGGTGAGCTGATCGTCCGTCGTAACATTTTCAGGTTGTTTGACACTACTATGGTTGTTGTTTTGTGTATAAAGTGATTGGGTGTGTTCGGTTATTTTGTGGTATTTTGTGATGTATATAAGGTTGGAAAATAATGTATATATGTTGTTATTGTAGTATTATTGTATTTTTGGTGTTATCTCGAATTGGGACGAAGTAAAGATTATAGGGGAGATGTTGCCTTGAATCTTCAGAAATTTAGCAATTTTAGCGTACCATGCCCGTGGTGATTGCTTTAATACATAGAGCGCCATCCTTAGCTTACAAACATATTTAGGATGTTATTGGTTATGGAAGCCCATTGGTTGAACCATGTAAATTCCCGATCCAGTTCTCCATGTGGAAATGCATTCTTTACATCCATCTGCCACAAATTTCAGTACTTGCTAGCAGCAAGTGCAAGTAAGACTCGCACAGTTGCAAACTTTGCCACTGGACTGAAAGTATCATTGTAGTCCAAATCATATTCTTGAGTAAATCCTCAAGCTACCAAACGATTTTTATGCCTCTCGACCGACCCATCTGTGCGACGCTTTATTTCATAAATTCGTCTGCAAGATATAGGCTTCACATCTTTTGGCTTTGGCACAAGTTCTCAAGTTTGATTTTGTTCTAGTGCTGCATTTCCTCTTCTATAGCATTAGTCCACCTTGGATCTTCAAATGCTTATTTAAATATCTCAAGTTTTGTCGCATCTGTTTCTTCTACTATGGCGGAATTGGCATACTTTGGGTTTGGCTTTCTTGTCCTTATTGATCTTTTGAGTGTGGGTGGTGCAGCTACTCTACTAGGCTCTTCTTCTTCACCTGGTTGTTGGTATGCCCCAGATTTCCAAGGACTTTGAGTCACGTCTTATTCGACATTACCTTCAAAAGTTTCACCTTCAGCTTTATCTACACTCAACTGGATCTGGGATGAGTCCAACACATCTTTGAAAACATCTGAGTCGGACAACACTTCCTTATCGGAAGACCACCATGTAGAAGTTTCATCAAATACTACATTTCGAGAAGTGTAATACTTTTCTGTTATTGGATCACAACATCGCCACCCTTTTCTTTGACTATCATAGCCCACAAAATTACACATGACATCTTTCTTGTCCATTTTGCTACATAGATGATCTGTTGTAGAAACATAGCACACACGTCCAAACACTAGAAAATAACTGACATTAGCTTTCATATTCCACAACTTCTCAAAATGTTGAAAGAAAACTTCACCTTTGTTAAGGAAGTCTATTGATCACAAAAGCTGCAGTCTTCATTGCTTCTGCCCAAAATTATCCTGGAACATTTTTCGCGTGAAGCATACTCCTATAGATTTCTGCTAAGTGACTATTCTTCCTTTCTGCTACACCATTTTGTTGCGGCGTATTTTCCCATGTGAACTGATGATGTATTCAACACTCTCTAAGGAAGTCAGTAAACTCGTTTGAGGTATATTCCCCACCGTTGTCAATTCGCAGTCAAAGAATTTTCTTACCAACTTCTGCTTCAACATACTTTTTGAACTCTTTGAACTTTGAAAATAAATCAGATTTCTCCTTTAGGAAATAAATCCACACAATTGTGACACTTCCCTTCAAATCTTTTATTGTTCCCGTTATTTTTGAAAGCTTCCCTTGAGTGTGAATTTTCATCTCCATAAAAATTGCTCTTTTTAGAACTACCAGCAGTATGTTGCTTGAAGTTCTTGGTTTTGTTTATGTAGAGCGCTTCTTCTTCACTCTTCACTGAAGCTCCTGCCATTTGCTTCGCCATGGCTTCTTGACCAACAAGCAAATTTTCAAACTCCACAAGTGATGGTTGATTTGGTCATCCTTGTACTGCAACAACAAAACCTCTGTATTCAGGCCTCAAAGAATGGATAATTATTCTTTTTATCCTGGTTTTTCTCAATTGGAGCTGTTGAATCTAAATCTAGAATTTTATGACATATCAACTTTACTTTATGGAATTAATAGGAAATCGTCATATCACGTTGAACTGTTTATAAAAGCTCATTCTCTAAAAGTTGCAGCCTTACGTCATTCTTCTTTGAGAAAAATGCAGCAAGTGTGTCCCACTCTTCTTTTGGCGTTTTATCATCACAGACATGGTCCAACACATCTTTTTTTATTGTTGTTTTGAAAGCAAACATTGCTTTGCCTGCTTTGATCTTCCACCTCCGTAAGGTTCTATTCATGCCCTCTACCTCTGGTTGTGTAACTTTACTTCCCAAAAATCTTGGCCCTACATATAAGATATCATACATATTGCCCATGTATTGTAATTCTGATTATTGAGCTTTTTGATTCCGTCAACTACTTGAAGATCAGTCATTGTGTTGGCTTTGATACCAAATGAAGAATTAAAACATAATAGCAAGCTTAATAGTAGAAAGAATAATTGGAAGCAAAATTGAAAGTTTTATAGAAGATATCTGCAACTCTAGAAACTAGGAAAAATATCTGCAACTAACAATAACAAAATAACAACTTAAAGTTAAAAACTAGTTATACTACAGACTTGGTCAACACTAAATGGGACTGATGTTGTACAACTTTAACAATTTGCACTCTACTATTTAGTTGAATTCATTTTTATAATTTTTTTAAACTTATACTTGAGCCTACTTCAGACACAGCCGTCTCCTTTTCTCCTCTTACTTTTCTTCTTTCCTCTTATTCTTCCTTCTTGCTTCTTTCATATTCACTGCTGTTTTAATAGGGTCTTATTGCTTCACTATCTCTTTTTCCTTTTCCTCCTCCTTCTTCTTCTTGGTTTTGCTAGTGGCTATGTTTGACTTTATTGCTGGGTCTTTCTTTGATGAGAGTTGTAGTAATGATTCTAAATATCTTATAGATGTACATTGCTTAAAGTTTCTAATGTTTTCAAACAACAAATAATCTTTCGATTTAAATATGAATAGTGATAAGACTGTAACATAAACACAAAATATGACAACGATAGTCGATTGATCTAAAAGCTCCCTTTTTTGAATTTTTGGTAGTGGAATCAAGTCATATTTCAACCATTTCTGTTATTAGTGAAAAAGGAAAAAATGCTTAGATTGAAACGTATTAAGAAAAAACTACTTTCATAATCTCTTTTCGTAATTCATAGAAGTTGATGGTTGATATTTCATGGTTTCATTTGAATGCTTCGTTCATGGATATCTATCTCCAAAGCCTGAAATTTAGGTAAATAAGATCTAAAATGTCACGACCCAAATCTCAATCTGTCGTGATGGCGCCTATCGCATTGCTAGGCAAAACGACAATCACACAATAACTACGCACAATAGTGGAAAAAATCTCATAAATAACTGATAAAAACAACTGAAATTGAATGACAACAAATCCAAAAATTTCTGGTGTCACCGAGTACATGAGCTACTAAATATCAATACAGTCTAAATCTCTAATACAACTGTCTGAAAAATAGACCAGTACTGAATAAATTGAAAGGAAGGATAGTCGAGGTCTGCGGGTGTCATAACAACTACCTCAATAGTCTCCAAGTAGATATTGCACCAAATCTAGCAACCGCCATGTGCAGAGTGTAGTATGGTACAACCAACCCAATATACTTAATAAGTAATAGGACTAACCTTCAGAAAGGTACAGTCCAAATTAAAATAATGACAACACAGATATAACAAGATAATGACATGAATAACTTAGAGAACTTCCATATTCATTTCATACACAGTACAGAAATTTAGACATACTTTCAAGTTCAACAGTTTAATCTCAACACTGATAAAATAAGCCAAGTATCGCATGAGAAAAGTTACATCTTTATGCCTATACATCAAATATGCATGTAAAATGTAATGCATTACAGTAATAAATCTCAGGAACTCACACTCTCAGAGTACTCAATCTGTCTATCTTAACTCTCACTCATCACACACAATCACTCAACATTGTATGGTACTTGCACTCACTATTGGTATATCAAACTCCGAAGGGGCGGATCCTGCCCAAGCGCTAATATAAATCCTACATGGCCTGCTGCGGCGTGCAACCCGATCCCTTAAATGACCAATAAGGCATGTTGCGGTATTCAACCCGATCCCATAAATAACTGTTATGGCGTGTAGACCGATCCCATATATCACTCAATCCGGCTCTCATGTCCCAACTCAATCATCAATCTCTCCAGTCTCACGGGCTCACAAATCTCATACCACTCAGTCCGAACAATGATAATATAATTTAACAGTAAATGATAACAGAGACTGAGATATGATATACAATTGAATGAATATGACTGAGTACATAATTACAACTTAAGAAAATAACTCAATAGCAGAAATGACCTCAGTGGGTCCCAACATAATAAACACATAGCTTAAACATGATTTTAATATGAATCACAACTCAATTATTCTAACACATAGAAATTCCATAGATAGGACAAGACTAGATAACTACATAGTTCCGCAGAATCAACCGAGTCATAATTACCATGGTGCACACCCACACATCCGTCATCTAGCATGTGCGTTACCTCAACACCAACCACATAATACGTATTTCAGGGATTCATACCCTTAGTACCAAGTTTATAAGTATTACTTACCTTACAGTGTGCAACTCAATGCTCTAACAAACCCTTTGTCTCGCGAATCAGCATCCGAATGACTCGAATCTAGTCACAAACAACTTGATATAATCAATACAAGTTATAGAAATCGATTCCATACGATAAAACTATGTTCTTTAACCAAATTCAAAAAGTCAAACCTAGGCCCACGCCTCGAAACCCGACAAAATTTATTAAATCCGAACACCCATTCAATAATAAGTCCAACCATACCAAAATTATTCAATTCCGACCACAAATCGACCCTCAAATCCCCAAATCTTACTCTCCATTCTCTAGTCCAAAATCCCCCTAAATTTCTACTCAAAAACACATAACCTAGATGGGAAAATCAATGGGTATTCAATATTAATCAATAAAAATGATCAAAGGTTGCTTACCTCTTAAAATCTAGGGAAACCCCTCTCAAACATTGTCATTAGCTGAGCTTGCAAAGTCCAAAATGAGAGAAATCACGAAGCCCTTCTATTTTATCCTTCTGCTAGTGATTCTGCACATGCGATCACTTAACCGAATCTATGGTCCTGCTTCTACGAAAAGTTGGACGCATCTGCGGCCCTAGACCTTCTTGTCTACCTTTGCTTCTACGGTCAAGCATGTGCTTCTGCGCAAGCGCACCTGTGCCAAAATGTCCGCTTCTGCGGAAAGCCAAGACCAAATTGAAATCCGCTTATGCGCTCCTCTTGCAGAAGCTGCGAGCTCGCAGATGTGGACCAACCTTCACACCTGCGCATCCCCCAACCCTCAGCATTTCTGCACCTATGATAGCCTAACCGCTTCGGCGGTCTCGTACCCTCGACCAATTCCTTGCAGGTGCGATTGCACTAGACTTGCAAATTTCCAGCATTACCTCAAGTTCAAACATCAATCTCATTTAAATCCGAATCACTCCCGAGGCCCTCGGGACCTCATCCAAACATAAAAACACATCCAAAAACATCATAAGAACTTAGTTCGAGGCTTCAAATCACATCAAACAATATCAAAAAAACAAATTGCACCTCAATTCAAGCCTATTGAAACCAATGGATTTTCAACTTCTACAATCAATGTCGAAACCTATCAAACCAACTCCGATTGACCTCAAATTTTGCACACTAGTTGTAAATGACACAACGGACCTATTCTAACTTTCAAAACCAAAATCAGAGCTCGGTATCAATAAAGTCAACTCTCGGTCAAATTTCTCAACTTTCCAAACCTTTATCTTTCCAACTTTCGCCAATTCAAGCCAAAATGACCTATGAACTTCCAAGTCAATATACGAACTTACTCCTAAATCCAAAATCACCATATAGAGCTACCGGAACCACAAAATGCCACTCCAGAGTCATTTATACATAAGTCAATATCCGGTTAATTCTTTCAACCTAGGTTTCCAATCTTGGAACTAAATATCCCAGTTCATTTCAAACATCCCTGGAACCAAACCAACCACCCCGACAAGTCACATAACAACAAACAAACATAGATTAAGCAATAAATGGGGGAACATGACTACAATATTGAAAATTACCGACCGGTTCATTACATTCTCCCCTTTTTAAACAAACGTTCGTCTTTGAACGGGTCTAGAATCATACCTGGAGTCTCAAATAGGTGAGGATAACTACTAATATTCTCCCTCTAGGTCTCCCAAGTAGCCTCCTCCACTAGATGACCTCTCCATTATACTTCACTGAAGCTATATTCTTTGATCTCAACATTTGAACCTGCCGATCCAAAATGGCCACCGGCTCCACATCATAAGTCAATCTAACTGAACCGTGCTGAAGTCCAAAATATGAGACAGATCACCGTAGTACTTCCAACACATGGAAACATAAAACACTAGGTGAACACTCGATAGATTAGGTGGCAATGCAAACTTGTAAGCCACTTCTCTAATCCTCTCAAGCACCTCAAAAAGGCCAATGTATCGAGGGATCAACTTGCCCTTCTTTCTGAACCTCATAACACCCTTCATGGCTAAAAATTTGAGTAATACCTTCTCTCCCACCATATAGGCAACATCACGGACCTTCCGATCGGCGTCACTCTTCTGTCTAGACTATGCCGTGTGAAG
>AWOL01S0517950.1:8049-19370 GCA_000715115.1 Nicotiana otophora
GGCGATCATCCTTATGTAGGCCATATCTCTCCGTTCTTCTGCTTCGTCGAGCTCTTGCCTTCTGCTTTCATCGTTCCTCGGCCCGCTCTCATGGGAGTATCTCAAAATGGGCTCTCCAACTGGTATTACCGCATTGGTCCCATAGACTAATGAGTAGTGCGTCTCTCCTGTGCTCGTCTTGGGCATTATGCGGTAGGCCCAAAGCACTTCTAGTAATAGCTCCGACCATAATCCCTTGGCGTCATCAAGCTTTTTCTTCATGATGTTCAGTATTGATTTATTGGAGGATTCTGCTTGCCCATTGCCCGCGGGGTGGTATGGTGTGGAGAGTATTCTTTTGATATGCCACTTCTCAAAGAATTCAGCAATCCTTTTTCGAGTAAATTGGGGTCTGTTGTCGCAACTGATCTCTTTGGGGAGGCTGAAACGACACACAATATCTTTCCATATGAAGGTGATCACTTCTTGTTCACGTATCTGGGCGAATGATGCTATTTCTACCCGTTTAGAAAAATAGTCAGTTAGAACCAAAAGAAATCGTACGTTACCTCATCCCGCAGGGAGGGGGCCGACGATGTCCATTCCCCACTTGATGAAAGTCCAATGGGAAATGATCGAGTGAAGGTGCCCGCCCGCTTGATGGATCATTGTGGTGTATTTTTGGCATTGCTCACATTTTTTCACGAAGTCTGCGGCTTCTTTTTTCATAAAAGGCCAGTAGTAACCTGCCCGTATGAGACATCTGACCAGAGCTGGATTGCCGAAATGAGCCCCGCAGTGGCCTTCGTGGACTTCTTCTAGGATGCGCCGCGTTTGATTTGTGCCTAAGCATTTCGCTAGGGGGTCGCCGTACGTCCTCTTGTATAGGTCGTTGTGAATGATGTTGTACCTGGTTGCTTGTGGAGGAGGGTGACCATGTTTCCTTCTCCGGTTATGCTTTTAGTGGTTGCCGCTAATTTGATGAGGTCGTCTACTTCAATATTTTGTGCTCGAGGGATTTGGCAGAGTTGGCATTCATCAAACTCGGGCAGTAGTTTGCAGATCTCGACATGGTATTTTTGTAACCTTTGCTCCTTGATCTAGAAAGTCCCTGTGACTTGGTTGATGACAAGTTGAGAGTCATAGCGTAAGATGACCCGTCCCGCCCCGTACTTGGGTGCTAACCTTAATCCTGCAATCACTTCCTCATACTCGGCCTCGTTGTTAGTCATATCTGGGCACTTATGGACTAACGAATCACTTCGCCTGTCGGGACTTCGAGCATAAGTCCCAGTCCGGACCCTGATGCATTAGAAGCGCCGTCGGTGTACAAAATCCATAGATCTTATGTTTGTGGAGAAGCGTGGGCGGCTTATTTTTCGACTTCGGGCATTATTTTTGCGCTGAAGTCGGCAAGGACTTGTGACTTTATCGTCGTCCGTGGTTGATATGTGATATCATGCTCACTTAATTCTATGGCCCACTTGGCTAACCTTCCTGATAGCTCGGGCTTATACAAAATACTTCTCAAGGAGAAAGTTGTGACTACCGAGATGGGGTGGCACTGAAAGTAGTGTCTAAGCTTTCGTGAAGCTACGACCAAGGCAGGGCCAATTTTTCGAGGTGGGGGTACCTCGTCTCAGCGTCGATTAAGGTTTTGCTAATGTAATAGATGAGATATTGCATACCTTTATCTTCTCGGACCAGGACTGCACTCACCGCTACTTCAGATATGGCGAGGTAGACGAGAAGGCGTTCCCCTGGTTCTGCTTTGGAAAGCAAATGCGATGACAACATATAGGTCTTTAATTCCTTCAGGGCTTGAACGCACTTGGAAGTCCACTGGAGGCCGTTGTCTTTATTGAGTACGCCGAAAAACCTATGGCATCTCTCTGATGATCGCGAGATGAATCTCGACAGGGCGGCGATACGGCCGGTCAGCCTCTGAAACTGTTTTTTGCTAGTTAAGTGCTCTGGTATTCCTTCTATGGCTTTGATTTGGTCGGGGTTGACCTCGATACCTCTTTGTGATATTAGGAAGCCCAAGAATTTTTCTGAAGTCACGCCGAATGCATACTTTTTAGGATTTAGCTCCATTCCGTACCGCCTGAGTATATCGAAGGCTTCTTTCAGGTATTCGATGTAATCTTCTTTCCTTTTGGACTTGACCAACATATCGTCTATGTAGACTTCCATGGTCTTGCCGAGTTGGTTTTTGAACATTTTGGTCACCAACCTTCGGTATGTCGCCCCCACATTTTTCAGTCCGAAAGGCATCACTCTGTAGCAGTACGTTCCTTGGTGGGTGATGAAGGTGGTCTTCTCCTGGTCCTCCTCTTCCATGAGGATTTGATTGTAGCCCGAGTAGGCATCCAAGAAGCTCAGCAGTTCATGCCCGGTCGTTGCGTCAATGAGTTGGTCGATATGAGGTAGCGGGAATGAATCTTTGGGGCATGCTTTGTTTAAATTTGTAAAGTCTACGCACATCCGTCACTTTCCGTTCTTCGTTTTCACAATGACCACATTGGCGACCCATTGGGGGTATTTTGATTCGCTGATGGAGCCATTTTTCAGCAATTGTTTGACCTCATCGCGGACTGCATCATTTATTGCGGAATTGAACTTCTGCCTAACCTGCCTTACTGGGGGTAGAACGGGTCGACATTCAACTTGTGTGTGGAAACCTCATTCGGGATACCTGGCATGTCTGCATAGGAAAAAGCAAACAAGTCTATGTTAGCAGTTAAGAATTGACGGAATTTACCTGGTTCTTGAAGCTTGCAGCCGGCGTAGGCTTTCTTGCTGTGGTCGTTATCATCAAGTTGGACAGGATCGAGGTCTTCTATGGTTGATCCTGTGGCCTCTATTGTTTCGGGATCTCTGATGGCGTCCTCTAGTTCATCACAGCTCGACCTCGACCCTGTTAATTGCTATGCATCTTTTGCTTTGCCCTTCATTTGTTGGGTATATGTGCAATCCTGGGTGATGCGATAGCATTCTCGATATGTGCGTTGTTCTCCTCGTATGCTGAATACTCCCCATGGGTTTGGAAATTTGATAACTTGGTACAAGCTGGAGAGGATGGCCCTCGTGGCGTGTATCCAGGGTCGACCTATTATGGCGTTGTACGCCGTATCCTGGTCCATGATATGGAATGTGGTTTCCAGAGTGATTCTTTCGGCTAGGACGGGGAGTGTGATTTCCCCGGACGTTCGTTCAACTGCATTGTTAAAACCTGTTAGCGTGATGTAGTGTAGCACTATCTTATCCTTGAGTTTTATTTGTGCAAGTACTCTAGGGTGGATAATGCACGCGCCGCTTCCATCATCCACCATAATGCGTCTTACATCTGTATCTAAAATTCTTAAAGTGATAACAAGGGCATACCGTTCATGAGTGATCGACTTATCGAAGATGATACTTTCTTCGAGCTCGTCATACCGTTCATGAGTGATCGACCGTTTGATCTTGTGGGTTGTGATGAATTTTACGCTATTGATCGAGGCATCGTCGCTGCCTCCGATGATCATTTGAATGGTGCTAGTTGGTGAGGGTGGTTTTGGCGGTCCCTGGTGTTGTTCAAGTCCTCAGGCAAAGTTGGTCCTTCCTCGGTCGCTCAGCAATTCTTTGAGGTGTCCTTAGTGAAGCACGTTCATGACCTCCTGCCTTAGAGCAATGCAATCCTCAGTTTTGTGGCCTCGCTCTTGGTGGAACTCGCATAGGGCGTCTGACTTTCTGGTGCTTGGGTCTGACCTCATATTTTGTGGCCACTTCACTCTTGGTCCGAGCTTCTCCAATTCATAGACTATTTCTGAGGGTGATGCACATAAATTGTGAGCGGATAATAAATGGGGCATACCTCTCTCGTTTCGGTGAGTCCCTGTCCTTGGCCTAGATGGGCCCTTTTCGTGGCGGGAGGGGGTCATGATGGCACTTCTGATATATGGATGATGCATTTCTCCGTTGGGTCGTCGAGCTGCAAGATCCCTCTTGGCATCATTTCTTCGATCCTTCTTGGATTCGGCCTATACCAAGGTCAACCCTTGGGTTGGCCCATTCAAGTTGTCTTCGCCAGCACGAATTTCGGCACAGTAGGTGTTGTGTATTTCATCCCAAGTGGTTGGAGGATATTTCATAAGCCGATTTAATAACTTTCTGGTCGCCCTCGATCAATTCCTGTTTAGCCTGTTTTTGAAAGCTGCTACAGCCATGCCTTCCGATACATTTGGTAAGGTCATCCTAACTTAGTTGAATCGAGCGATGAAGTCCCTCAGTCACTCTCTGGGTCATTGTTTGATGGTAAATATATCGTTCACTCTTGTCTCCGCCTTTTTATCCCCAGCATAGGTCGTTACGAACTTGTCGGCCATCTCTTCGAATGTTTCAATGGAGCACGCGGGCAACTATGAATACCAAGTTGATGCTCCTCCGGTGAGGGTCTCGCCAAACTTTTTCAGCAAGATGGAGGATACTTGTTCTTTGGCGAGATCATTGCCCTTTACCGCAATGACATAGTGAGTCACATGATATTCGGGGTTGGTCGTACCGTCATATATTTTTAGATAAGGCGACGTCTTAAAGGTCTTGGGTATGGCATGTGGAGGCGTCTTCATCACTGTGGGGATGCTCAACGAACCGACCACCATCTCTTTTTGGCAAGAGTTTTGGGGCACCCGGTATTTTGTCGACTCTTTCTTGGTGCTCTCTCATTTGGTCCCGAAGCATTTTGTTTTCATTTTTCATTTCTTCCATCTTCCTCATAATGGTCGTGAGGGCGTCGTTACCTGCATTATTAACCTTGTGAGTGATACTTGTTACTGGAGGGAAAGGGCCGTGTTGCTCGGTCGTTGCTGGTGTAATGCTAGTCTTTGCATTTTCTCTAACTGCCTCCTGAGCGGGCTTGTCGAGGATGCTGATCAGCGTGTTTGTCAGCCAAGTCTCAAGTAGTTTCTTCACTGCTGGTGGCGCCTCTTCTATTGTGGATGTGGAAGCTCCTTAACCGCTGGATATTGTGATGTTGCCGTGAGGGAGGGGCGACCCACTTCGCCTGGGAGAGGCGTTAGGCGTTATATATTCGCCTTCTGTTTCAGATACCTCATTGATAATGTTTAAGAGATTGGCAGTGAAATCGGCTACTGGCTTCATTCTTTCTTCTCCGTTACCTGTCATGTGAGACCCGTGTGTACAAGGAAGTAGGAGTTTTGCTTTATTTTTTGTGAATTGTGCCAGTTATAGATCTAGAAAAAACTAAAAACTTAACTAGAAAATCCCCACAGACGGCGCCAAATTGTTTGACCAAAAAGTGTAAATCTTTGATTAAATTAATTAATTTTATATGAAAATGGATTAAAATTAGTGAATGATAATATCCCCGGATTTATAATTAGTCAACTCAAATAAAACCGTATAGTGTTGGTGGAGGATTAAATGCCGTGTACATTCAATGTTTCAAGATGATTAATGATGGAAGAATATCAAGCAATAAATAGAAATAAATGATATTAACATAAATAAGGAGAATGATTCACCCAATATTAAATGATGTGGATGATTTCTTCTTCTGATAGTGATGAATGATAGACAAATGCTATAATATTGGAACTATTCTCGGATCTGATGAAAAAGTGTGGAATAATAGATAATCGAATCTTCTTAGAAAGGTAGTGTTTGTAACTTTTCTAGAGAGAAAGTCTTCTTCTCAAAAAGTGTTCTTATGAGAGAANCTGGCATGCTTTGTTTAAATTTGTAAAGTCTACGCACATCCGCCACTTACTCTTCTTCGTTTTCACCATGACCACATTGGCGACCCATTGGGGGTATTTTGATTCGCTGATGGAGCCATTTTTCAGCAATTTTTTGGCCTCCTCACGGACTGCATCATTTATTGCGAAATTGAACTTCTGCCTAACCTGCCTTACCGGGGGGTAGAACGGGTCGACGTTCAACTTGTGTGTGGAAACCTCCTTCGGGATACCTGGCATGTCTGCATGGGAAAAAGCAAACAAGTCTACGTTAGCTATTAAGAATTGACTGAATTTACCTGGTTCTTGAAGCTTGCAGCCGGCGTAGGCTTTCTTGCTGTGGTCATTATCATCAAGTTGGACGGGATCGAGGTCTTCTACTGTTGATCCTGTGGACTCTATTGTTTCGGGATCTCTGATTACGTCCTCTATTTCATCACAGCTCGACCTCGACCCTGTTAATTGCTATGCATCTTTTGCTTTGCCCTTCATTTGTTGGGTATATGTACAATCCGGGGCGATGCGATAGCATTCTCGTTATGTGTGTTGTTCTCCTCGTATGCTGAATACTCCCCATGGGTTTGGAAATTTGATAACTTGGTACAAGCTGGAGAGGATGGCCCTCGTGGCGTGGATCCAGGGTCGACCTATTATGGTGTTGTACGCCGTATCCTGGTCCATGATGTGGAATGTGGTTTCCAGAGTGATTCTTCCGGCCAGGACGGGGAGTGTGATTTTTTCGGACGTTCGTTCAACTGCATTGTTAAAACCTGTTAGCGTGATGCAGCATAGCACTATCTTATCCTTGAGTTTCAATTGTGCAAGTACTCGAGGGTGGATAATGCATGCGCCGCTTCCATCATCCACCATAATGCGTCTTACATCTTTATCTAAAATTCTTAAAGTGATAACAAGGGCATCATAGTGAGGGAAA
Organism: Nicotiana otophora; assembly: GCA_000715115.1. NCBI lineage: Eukaryota > Viridiplantae > Streptophyta > Magnoliopsida > Solanales > Solanaceae > Nicotiana > Nicotiana otophora. The sequence goes on from AWOL01S0517950.1 coordinate 14,704, forward strand.
ACCAAATTGTGGGTATCTGACTTATCGAAGGTGATACTTTCTTCGAGCTCGTCATACCGTTCATGAGTGATCGACCGTTTGAGCTTGTGGGTTGTGGTGAATTTTACACTATTGATCGAGAAGTCATCGCTGCCTCCGATGATCATTTGAATGGTGCTAGTCGGTGAGGGTGGTTTTGGCTGTCCCTGGTGTTGTTCACGTCCTCGGGCAAAGTTGGTCCTTCCTCGGTCACTTAGCAATTCTTTGAGGTGTCCTTGGTGAAGCACGTTCATGACCTCCTGCCTTAGAGCGATGCAATCCTCAGTTTTGTGGCCTCGCTCTTGGTGGAACTCACATAGGGCGTCTGACTTTCTGGTGTTTGGGTCTGACCTCAAATTTTATGGCCACTTCACTCTTGGTCCGAGCTTCTCCTATGCATAGACTATTTCTGAGGGTGATGCATAAAAATTGTGAGCGGATAATAAAGGGGGCATACCTCTCTCATTTCGGTGAGTCCCTGTCCTTGGCCTAGATGGGCCCTTTTCATGGAGGGAGGGGGTCATGATGGCGCTTCTGATATATGGATGATGCATTTCTCCGTTGGGTCGTCAAGCTGCAAGATCCCTCTTGGCATCATTTCTTCGATCCTTCTTGGATTCGGCCTGTACCAAGGTCAACCCGTGGGTTGGCCCATTCAAGTCGTCTTCGTCAGCACGAACTTTGGCGCAGTAGGTGTTGTGTATTTCATCCCAAGTGGTTGGAGGATATTTCATAAGCCGATTTAATAACTTTTTGGTCGCCCTCGATCAATTCCTGTTTAGCCCGTTTTTGAAAGCTGCTACAGCCATGCCTTCCGATACATTTAGTAAGGTCATCCTAACTTGGTTGAATCGAGCGAGGAAGTCCTTCAGTCCCTCTCCGGGTCATTGTTTGATGGTAAATATATCGTTCACTCTTGCCTCCGCCTTGTTATCCCCAGCATGGGCTGTTACGAACTTGTCGGCCATCTCTATGAATGTTTCAATGGAGCGCGCGGGAAGCTATGAATACCGAGTTAATGCTCCTCCGGTGAGGGTCTCGCCAAACTTTTTCAGCAAGATGGAGGATACTTGTTCTTTGGCGAGATCATTGCCCTTTACCACAGTGACATAGTGAGTCACATGATCTTCTGGGTCGATCGTACCATCATATATTTTTAGATAAGGCGGCGTCTTGAAAGTCTTGGGTATGGCATGTGGGGCGGCTTCATCACTGTAGAGTTGCTCAACGAACCGACCACCATCTCTTTTGGCAAGAGTTTTGGGGCACCCGGTATTTTGTCGACTCTTTCTTGGTGCTCTCTCATTTGGTCCCAAAGCATTTTGTTTTCATTTTTCATTTCTTCCATCTTCCTCAGAATGGCCGTGAGGGCATCGTTACCTGCATTATTAACCTTGTGAGTGATACCTGTTACTGGAGGGAAAGGACCGTGTTGCTCGGCCGTTGCTGGTGTAATGCTAGTCTTTGCATTTTCTCTAACTGCCTCCTGAGCGAGCTTGTCGAGGATGTTGGTCAGCGTGTTTGTCAGCCAAGTCTCAAGTAGTTTCTTCACTGCTGGTGGCGCCTCTTCCGTTGTGGACGTGGAAGCTCCTTAACCGCGGGATGTTGTGATGATGCCGTGAGGGAGGGGCGACCCACTTCGCCTGGGAGAGGCGTTAGGCGTTATATCTTCGCCTTCTATTTTAGAGACCTCATTGATAATGTTTAAGAGATTGGCAGTAAAATCGGCCACTGCCTTCATTCTTTCTTCTCCGTTACCTGCCATGTGAGATCCGTGTGTACAAGAAAGTAAGAGTTTTGCTTTATTTTTTGTGAACTGTGCTAGTTATAGATCTAGAAGAAACTAAAAACTTCACTAGAAAATCCCCACAGACGGCGCCAAATTGTTTGACCAAAAAGTATAAATCTTTGATTAAATTAATTAATTTTATATGAAAAGGGATAAAACTTAGTTAATGATAATATCCCCGGATTTATAATTAGTCAACTCAAATAAAACCGGATAGTATTGGTGGAGGATTAAATGCCGTGTACATTCAATATTTCAAGATGATTAATGATGGAAGAATATCAAGCAATAAATAGAAATAAATAGTATTAACGTAAATAAGGAGAATGATTCACCCAATATTAAATGAGGTGGATGATTCCTTCTTCTGACAGTGATGAGTGATAGACAAATGCTATAATATTAGAACTATTCTCGGATCTAATGAAAAAATGTGGAATAATAGAGAATCGAATCTTCTTAGAAAGGTAATGTTTGTAACTTTTCTAGAGAGAAAGTCTTCTTCTCAAAAAGTGTTCTTATGAGAGAATGTTACATGCCCTTTCCCCTATCTCTTTTTCTATTTATATGGGATATATCCTAGTCAACTCTAAAAGTACAAGTACAAAGAATATTCAGTGTAATATTTTCTTAAATATCCTATTACAAAAACTAGCCGTTAGCACTGCACTTGATACTCGACCTCGGTCGTTATTGACTGCTCGACTTCGAGCCCTGTTATCTACTAGTCGACCTCGGCCACGTCGCTTTCCATAATATCGCTCCCTGTTAAATCCCACTGAGACAGATTTTGACATATACACTATCATCGAATTCATCTTTACCAAAATAGTAGCAAAAATGGCATATTTGCAATGGTATTGGGCGACTTCCACTTTCAAAATCATGGATTTCTATTTTTATTCTTTCTAAAATTCCAAATTAATTTTTTTTGTTATGGTCCAGTCATGACCATAGTGATGTTGTAAATTTGATTTAGAAATAAGAGCGGAAAGAATAATGAAGAAAAGAGAAAGGAGAAGAAAGAAGAAGAGTAAGAAAAGGAAGGGAGGAGGTGAATGAAGAAGAAGGGGATAGTTGGCTACAGATTAAAACTGGGGTAGTAAGTTTTGATGTGTTTTTCCTTCTTCTTTTTTTCTTTTTTGTATTTGTAACTTTATTTTTTTGCTGATTTTGTATTTAAAAAATGGGACCCACAAATAACACATGTCAAGTAATAAATAGTTTAGTATATGACGTATTGTACATGTCAGCGCAATTAATATACACGCTCTGGTAGATGTATTTATTAGTACCCATATTTTCAAGTTGGAATGTACAAATGGAAAAAGTATAGGTTCATGTATCGATTTTACAAACAGATACAAGTTTAAGTGATCACGAGGCCATTTGACCATATTCATAAATGCCAAAATATGTCATGATCCATAACTCCATAAGTCGCTTTCGAAAGTTCTAATAAATACTTAATTATCAAACATAAGACAAATATCTTGTGTTTAACAGAAGAGAATGTCTTTTCTACTTGAAATTATTGATAGTGAATAGAGACAAATAGATGACTCATCAATTAAGCACAATTAAGGGAATACCGACACTAGAACATTTAGGTGTTATTCAGAAGTTCAAGTATAAAAATTTAAGTAGGCTTTTAGACAATAAATATATTTGGTAATCCAAAAAGAAAGAGTAATATTAGAAATTAAAGTGAAGAAAGTGTGAGCAAAGTATATGGACATGAACTTTACTTAGAAAAAATCACAAAACTTAAAGATTTATGAGTGAAAACTAGTATTCCACTTGAAATACTCTTCAAACTAAAAAGCTCCCAATAGATATCATGAAACAAAGAAATTGAAAATCTTGCTAGCTATATTAATTTATAAGTTGGGGTCCTCCAGGATCCCTGAAAAACCAGTTTCAAGTACAAATCTTGAGTGGGGAAGCCCTTGCAGCTTGTTTATATGATTTTTACATATCGTTTCATAATGTATCGTATTGTATTGTATTGTATTGTACTGTAACGTTTGTTTAATATAATGTTTGGATAAATTATGTCGTTTGCCGTCATTTTATGATATAACACACTAGCAATATGAAGAATAAACTTGCAATATTATAAAGAAAAATTATGATACGGTATATAAAAAGGTAGAGTAAATGATAAAATAAAAGTATTTAATAATAATGAAGAGTGAGATTGAGAGAAAAAGACAAGGTAACGACGCGACCACATCAAATCGGTCATTACACAAAGTGGCATATTTCGTCGTGACGTAACGACGGATTTAACGATACGATACAATTAAATTTAAGTAACAATCAAAACAAACATCGTATTTAAAGTAACAATACAATACAATAGGTAACAACCATCCAAACAAGCTGTTAATTGCGAAGGACACAATGAAGCCACATTAATTTGCTGACAATTATTTCAAGGATTTTGACCTTGCTGAGCATTGCTCCATCAAGAACGGAGTTCAGAACCCATTTGTGGTTCTTTTGGACAAGTGTGACGGAAATATGTGTTTAAAAAAAGAGTGACATTTCTATATATAGCGCTCTTTTAAAGAGCGCTATATATATATAACGCCACTCTAAACCACGCTATACATGCATAGCGCGGTATATAGCCCACCAATAAGTCTCATGCGTTTAGCTGACATAACAATAATTTAAATGGGTATAGCGCTATACCTAAAAAAATTCAACCCACCGAGCTAGGCATTGCCTTATTTAAAGGCGTTAGGATTTTACAAAAATTCATTCATAAATATTTCTAACTCTCGTTAAAATTTTTCTTCTTGTTAAATTCTCAAGCATTTTTTCATAATGTCTTAACAGCGAAAAGTAAGGG
>AWOL01S0517951.1:0-15429 GCA_000715115.1 Nicotiana otophora
TCTTGCATGTAAAACACACACGCGTCCGTGCATTCCTTTATTTTATAGCCATTCCCCATTTATATGGGGGATTGTAAGGATTTTAAGTTTGTGTAGCTTAAAGAGGGCGAATGAGAAATGGAGGAAAAATGAAATATTTGAGTTTTCCTTGGCAAAGGGACATTGTCCTATATTGGAGGAAGAAAAGGCGTTTGATGGGTATATATATAATTGCTCTTCTTCTAGCTCTTAAAGAATTAAGAAAAAGGTAAGCCTCGCGCCGTCGTCGTTGTCGCTCGCTCGGCTCGGCTTCGGCTTCGGATTCGGTCAAAGATTGATTGATTAATCTTTTTGGACAAAATTCTTTTCAATTATTTAATTAATTAATTAAATAATTAACGAAAAAATTCAATCCGGAATAACCCATGACCCGCGACCCGGTTCGGTTAGGCCTGTTTTCTTTTCTGGATTATTTTAAAAAAAATTTTCCTGTAATATTTCAAACAACCTTTTTCCAACAGCCATGGCTGTTTCCGAAAGGTTACAAGCCTTTTCAGAAACAATGCCAGCAACTCTATAAATAGAGTTTGAATCCCAGAATCTTTCAAAATTTTCTGAACTTCTTCTTCTTCTTCCTCTGCAACAAAAATTTCAGTGTGTTTTACAACCTTCGAGTGACTCGCTGTTCACCGGCATTTTGGTACCAACACTCCGGCGAGTTAAATCGTTCTATCCTGGGAGGATATATTCCAGCACCTCGGGTACTTGAGGGGAATAATTTCCTCAAGGACACACTGTGTATTCAGTGGGCTCGATTTATTCCTATACTGTTTTTCCAGAATTTATTTCGTTAAACAAGTATTACTAACTTTCTGTTTTATTTTTCCAGAAAGTTTAATTGTTTATTACAGCAATACAAAATTATAACATTCTTAAGGTAATGTAATAGAAGTTTGGACATAAACATTGTAATTTTTGAAAAAAAAAAATTGTTTTTGGAGTTAAGTTGAATAATTATTTAAAATTTGAAATTATGTTTGGACATGTATTTCACTTGAAAAAATACCGCAATTTTGTGAGTGGAGAAATATTTTTCTAAAAATTTGATTTTTGAAAAATCTTGAAAAACATACAGAATTTCATGAACAAATACTATTTTTTTGAAATAAAAATACTCTGCGGACAAACGGGTCCTTAAAGTGATGATAACATTAAGAAAAATACAAAAAGGCTAAGTCCATGTTTTAACCTTTTCTAGTTCAGTCCCAAAAACATGCTTCCTCATATTTTTTTACCAATCCTGTACATAACTTTTACCATTAGCTTTTCTGGGATTTTTGGCAAGTAGCAAGTGAGACTGACTTGTGTGACTAAAGTCACTTTTGGCCCTTTGTCCAAAGAGTTTGTTTCTCTGTGTGAGGCCTAAATGACTCTTTGGAGGTAACAGCCGGGACATATATAGAGCAGTTTTGGGGTAATAGGGTCATCATTCCTTGCCTCCCATCCCCCGGTAGTCTTTCTGTTTCTTGAGTCCGGAACCAAAATGATGACTTTTTGGACCCAAAGCAACAAAATAGGTGAAAACTAACTGGTGATCTTTTTATATATAGCGTATAAAATACATGCGCTATACATTAACAACACATTTGTCCGTTAAGGTATAACGCATGTATTTTATGTGTTATACCTGATTTTTAAAAGGCGGTTAAGTTTACAACCCCCCCCCCCCCCCCCTTTAAAGCTTAAAACTCCATTAGAGCCCACCCCTCCCCCTAAATGTTGTCCCATGATTATTTTAGAGATATAATACTCGATCCAAAGCGTTGTCGTGTAGTGAAACTCTTTTATTGCCCGATTCAGTGGTCAAATATTTATTCTTTCTCAATTAAAAAAACTCGAAAAGAGGTATTCCGAATCACTTTTGTAGTATAACTCATGTATATAATTGAGTAAGTAGTCATTTTTATTGTATTGTATGCTTTTTGTGATTGCTTTTTATTTTTTTATTTTTATACGAATTAGTTTATTTATGTGCAAAAAATTATAAAAGTGTATATTGTTCATTTGTTGAATAATTAGTGTTATATGTGACTTTAGTGTTGTACATACAATAATATGTGACTTTTGTGTTGTTTAGTGCCATTTACTGTTGTGTAGTGCCATTTAGTATTATGTAGTGCCCTTTAGCGTAGTAGAACTGATAATAAATTTTAATTTATGTTAGTTGAGGTTGTTTATGGCCATTTAGAGTAGTGTGATATTAGTGCTCTTTAGAATTCTTTAGTGTAGAACAAAAACTACGTGTCTTTATTAACTAACCCGGTTATGGTACTCAATTATGGATCAAATCTTAATCAATTATTAAGTGTATAGTAAATGTATTATTAGATAATAATAAAAAATTAAATATGAATCATAAAATAATTAGTTGGCATTACAAAAGAGACATTGCCAAATCTCTGTGTAAAATATAAAAGTTAACTAACAAATCGTTACGAAGGAAATAAATACTTAATAGTAAAGTTTTGAAAATAATATCAAATAGTTAAACAAATTATTTAGTACTATTTTAATCAGGAATACGTAACGACTCGGCCGGTCGTTTTGAGTATTTTATCCCCGTTCCCCTATTTATTGTCTTCTCTATGTTATATTGTGGTTATGTGACTTGTCGGGATGGTTGGTTTTGGTTATGGGTGAGTTTTGGAGTGAAATGAGATACTTAGTCCCTAAGTTGGAGTCTTAAGTTGAAAGAATTGACCGGAGTTTTGACTTTTATTTAGACGACTCCAGAATGTAGTTTTGATGGTTCCGGTAGTTTCGTATGGAGATTTTGGACTTGGGAGCGTATTCGGATATTGATTTGGAGGTCGGTAGGTCGTTTTGGCTTGAATTGGCGAAAGTTAGAAGGTTGAAAGTTTGGAAGGTTGAGAAGTTTGACATGCAGTTGACTTTATTGATACCGGGGTCGGATTCCGATTTCGGAAGTTGAAATAGGTCTGTTGTGTAATTTATGATTCGTGTGTAAAATTTGATGTCAATCGGAGTTGGTTTGGTATGAATCGGCATTAGTTTTGGAATTCGGATGTCATGGTTTCTATAGGCTTGAATTGGGTTGTGATTCGTAGAATCAATATTGTTTGGTGTGATTTTTGGCCTCGAGTAGGTCAATTATATATTTTGGAACTTGTTGGTATATTCGCACGGGATCCCCGGAGCGCCGGGTGTGAATCAGATTGAAATCGGATCATTTTTGGACTTAATGGAGTACTGAAGCTGCTGAGGTTCTGGTGCAATCGCACCTGCGCACTTTGGGCAGCATGTGCGGCACCGCAGAAGCGTCCTGTTAGCCGCAGAAGCGAAGGTTGGCCTGGCTAGTTGGCACCGCATGTGCGGTCAATTATCCGCAGAAGCGGCTGGCCTCCGTAGAAGCGGGAGCGCAGATGCGCTTAGGGGATCTGCGGGTGCGAGATTTTAGGGGCCGTTGTGAGGGCCGCACCTGCGATGGAAATTTTGTAGGTGCGGAATCACAATTACGGCTGAAGGCTCACAAATGCGAGATCACGGGGGCAGAAAAGGGTGAGTTCGAGAATTTAATTTCATTCTTCATCTTTTGACCTAGTGAGCTTGGTTTGTGGCGATATTTCGAGGAAGTTTTAAGGAAATTATCGTGGTAAGTGATTCTAACTCGGATTTGGCTATTATGCATGAACCCATCATTGTTTTAATTATTTAATTAGTATTTCGAGTTGAAAAATCTGGGAAACATTTGTGAAACTTCATAGACTATATTTTGGGGATTTGAAGGTCGATTTGACATCGGAATTGAGTAAGTTTTGTATGGTTGTACTCGTTATCGAATGGGTATTCGGATTTTCTATGTTTGGTCAGGTTCTGAGTCACGAGCCTAGAGTTGACTTTTTTATTGTCTTTAAATATTGCATCTTTATTATTCGGAATAGTTTCCTATGGTTTGTATTTATGGTATAGGGCTATTTTGGCTAGATTCGAGTCGTTCGGAGTTAGATAATCGTGGAAAAGGCTTACTAGTAGATTGAGTTAGCATATTTTGAGGTACGTGTCTTGCCTAACTTTGTGGGAGAAAATTACCCCTTATGATTGATATTGTTTTGTGTTAATTGTGGTATGTGAAGGACGTGTACGCAAACTGACGAGTTGGTACATGGGCTAAATATGTTATTTGACCGATTTGAGTTATGTAAATTCCTTTTCATGCCTTTAACTGAATTGTCATAACATGTTATCTTCATCATCATTAATCTATTCTTACGTGATTTACTTGACATTGTAAATACTTGTCTCATCTCTTACTTGTTAGTTGCCCTTACATGCGTAGTTGAAGTTATTGTTCTCTTATTTCCTTGTTAATTATTTAACTATTAAGTTACCTTAATTGAAGTTGTAATTTCTTATAATATATTATTGTTGAATTATGGTGTTGAAGTTATAAAGGTCGTGATTCACATTGAGGCAATGTTGTAAATTATTGAAATACCATTCTTGTTGAGATATTCACTTTCGGTTATCATTGTTGAGTCTCTTGTACATATTGTAGTTGAGCCATGGGTTATTTATTGTGGAAACATTATTGTTGTTGACTTCTTTTGGCAAGTTGTGGTTTTGGGCACTTGAGGTGCGATTTGTGGTATGTTGTGATATTGATACGCATGTGGTGGTATAAGGATTTGGGTTGATACGCATGCGGTGCGATAACGTGGTCTTGATACGCATGTTGCTAGTAGAGGAACTACTTGAAGCCACGCGGTATGATAAGGTGGGCTAAAACACGGGTAGATATTTCGGAAAAATAATTTTCAAAACTAAATGCAAGGATCCCACAGTGATATAAGGAAATATTGCGATATGATTTGTGAAATAAGACTACGAGACAGTACCTCAGTAGTGATTCTTGTTGATACCTTTCATTTACATCACTTGTGTTTTGCTTGCATCGTTTCCTTAGCATTTCTTAATATGTGTTTTCTTCCGTGATGTCTTAATTGCCTTAATTTCTTCGTAGCTATTCTTTTCATATTTCTTCATAGTGTCATTTCCATTATTTCCATTATTATACTGTACTATTCATGTTTAGTTTCTTTATTTATTCTAGTAGGTGTCTTGACCTAACCTCGTCACTACTCTACCGAGGCTAGGCTTGATACTTATTGAGTATCGTTGTGGTATACTCATACTACGCTTTTGCATATTTTTTTATTCAGAACCAGGTATTTCATACTGGCCTAGGCATTAGTGAGTTGAGCTTGGATCGAAGACTTTAAGGTAAACCTGCCGGTGTTCGCAGGCCTTGGAGTCACCCTCTATCTAGTTTCTATTTCATTCTCCTTTTTGTAGATACTGTTTTATAGGATGTTCAGTATACTTGTGTAGAGATTGTGACTCGGTATCACTAGATTTTGGGCAATATGTTTAGTTGGATTGCAAAGTCCTTTTTATAATAGTTATTGGTTTGAATTAGAAGTTTTATTACAGTTTCCGTTAAATTCTTCATGTATGTTAGGCTTACCTAGTATTAGAGACTAGATGCCATCACGACATCCTACGGAGGGAGATTGGGGTCATGACAAGTTGGTATCAGAGCCCTAGGTTCATAGGTGTTACGAGTCATAAGCAGGTTTAGTAGAGTCTCGCGGATCAGTACGGAGACGTCTGTACTTATTTTCGAGAGACGATGGAACTATTAGGAAACTTCACTTCTTTGATTCCTTATCATGCGAATTGGTTGACTTCAAAATTCTGAATCTTTGTCTTTCTTTTCTCTCATAGATAGTGTGGACAAGCACCGCTAGATTTGACGATTAGACACCCGCGCCCCTGCTAGAGCCGCGAGGGACCGGGGCAAAGGATGAGGAGGGGCATGTGGTGCAGCCAGAGCACCTACCCGAGCTGCGACAGAAGAGCCACCAGTAGATCTAGTTGGGGGGCAGGCACGTGAGGCGCCTGTTGCTACCCCTGCACTTCAGGAGACCCTCGCCCAATTCTTGAGCATGTTTTGTACTCTAGCTCAGGCGGGGTTGATTCCACTTGCACCAGCCACATCTCAGGTTGGGGGAGGATCAAAGACTCACCTGGCCCTTATCCCAGAGCAGCGGGTCCTTGTTGATCAGGCCCCATAGGTTATACCGGTACAGTCGGTTGTCCCAGTTCAACGTCTGAGAAGGATCAGCTCAGACTGGAGAGGTACAAGAAGTAGCACCCTCATATTTTAAGCGGACTAGCTCCAAAGGATGCACAAGATTTTCTGGAGAAGTGCCATCGTATTCTCCATACTATGGGTATTGTGGGCACGAGCGGGGTTGCTTTCACTACTTTCCAGCTATCGGGACCAGCGTATCAGTGGTGGCGGGTTTACGAGGAGCGCAGACCAGCCGAGGCATCTTGACTCACATGGGCTCAGTTTACAGGGATGTTCTTGAGAGAGTTTGCTCCCCGGAGCCTTCAGGATGCATGGCGCGCGAAGTTTGAGCAGATGCACTAGGGTGCTATGAACTTATCAGAGTATGCTGTCAGATTCAGTGAGTTTTCCAGACATGCACCCGCCTTGGTTTTCATAGTCAGGGAGCGAGTCCTTCGATTTATCGAGGGGCTCAACTATGGTATTAGATTCAGCATGGCTCGGGATTTGGAGATAGATACTTCATATCAATAGGTGATAGAAATCGCACAGAGATTGGAGGGTATGCCGGGCTGGGAGAGGGAGGATAGGGAGGCCAATAGGCCCAGACATTCTGGCAGATATAGTGGTACCCGTGCCCCAGTTGCAGCCCTTCATAGTAGAGGCTATGTGAGCCATCTAGTTCATTCAGTACTTCCAGCTTCTAGTGGTACTACGGCTATTCCTAAGCCTAAGGTTGCCCATTATGCACCGCTATTATCTAATGTACCTCATGCATAGGGTGCTTTCAGCGGTCAGTCCATCCGACTAGGCCCGAGACAGTTTCAGCAACCATGTCGTCTGAGATCTTGCTTTAATTGTGGTAATACTCATCATATGGTGAGGCACTGCCCCTGACTCAAGAGGGGTGCACCTCCACCGACCACTCAGGCTCCACGTATTCCACAGGGTCCCCAGACTTCTCAGGTCGTGGTTACTGCTCCAGTTGCCTATCCACCTGCACAACCAGCTAGAGGTAGAGGTTAGGCAGGTAGGGGTCTCCCTAGATGGGGAGGCCATGCCAAATTTTAAGTTGTTTTGGGTAGGACGGAGGTGGTTGTATCAGATGCAGTTATCAAAGGTATTGTTCCGGTTTGTCAAAGAGATGCATCAGTCTTATTTGATCCAGGCTCCACTTATTCATTTGTATCATCTTACTTTGCTCCGTATTTGGGTATATCCGCGATTCTTTGAATTCTCTTGTTTATGAGTCCATACTTGTGGGAGATTCTATTGTTGTTGACCATGTGTATCGGTCATGTTTAGTTTTTATTGGTGGTTTTGAGACTAGAGTTGATCTATTATTGCTCAGTATGGTAGACTTTGATGTTATTTTAAGCATGTACTGGTTGTCGCACTATCATGCTATTCTTGCTAAGACAATGACATTAGCTATGCCAGGTTTACCGCGGTTAGAGTGGAGAGGTACTCTGGATTATGTTCCTAGCAGGGTTGTGTCCTTCCTTAAGTCACATCAGATGGTTGGGAATAGGTGTGATGCATATCTAGCCTTTGTGAGAGATGTCAGTATTGATACTCCTACCGTTGAGTCAGTTCCAGTAGTGAGAGACTATCCAGATGTATTTCCGGCGGATCTTCCGGGCATGTCGCCTAATAGGGATATCGAGTTTGGTATTGACTTGTTGCCGAGCACTCAACCCATTTCTATTCCACTATATCGTATGGACCCAATGAAGTTGAAAGAGTTAAAGGAGCAGTTGCGAGAATTGCTTGATAAGGGTCTCACTCGGCCTAGTGTGTCACATTGGGGTGCTCTGGTTCTGTTTGTGAAGAAAAAGGATGTTTCTATGTGCATATGTATCGACTATCGGCAGTTGAACAAGGTTACAATATATATCCATTGCCACGCATTGATGACTTATTTGATCAGCTACAGGGTGCCAGAGTATTCTCAAAGATTGATTTGCGATCGGGGTATCATAAGCTGAAGATTCAGAATTCGGACATTCCAAAGACTGCTTTCAAGACTTGGTATGGTCACTACGAATTCCTTGTGATGTCATTTGGGCTGACCAACGCCCCAACATCGTTAATGCACCTGATAAATAGTGTATTCAGTCCTATCTTGATTCAGTAGTCATTGTGTTTATTGACGACATCTTGGTGTACTCTCGGAGCCGGGAGGATCATGAGCAGCATTTGAGGATCGTGCTCCAGACTTTGAGAGAAAAGAAGTTGTATGCAAAATTTTCTAAATGTGAATTCTGGCTTATTCGGTGGCGTTTTTGGGTCATGTAATGTCGAGTGAGAGGATCAAGGTAGATCCAAAGAAGATTGAAGTAGTGTAGAGTTGGCCCAGACTGTCGTCAACTACTGAGATCTGGAGTTTTCTTGGTTTGGCCAGGTATTACTATCGTTTCGTAGAGGGTTTCTTTTCTATTGCTGCACCTATGACCAGATTAACCCAGAAGGGTGCTCCGTTCAGATGGACCGAGGAGTGTGAGGGGAGCTTTCAAAATCTCAAGATTGCCTTGACTACAGCCTAGTGTTGGTATTGCCTGCGGGTTAGGGGTCTTTCACTCTGAATTGTGATGCGCCGCGTGTCGGCCTTGGTGCGGTGTTAATGCAAGACAGTAAGGTGATTGCCAATGCGTCAAGACAATTAAAGGTTCATGAGAATAATCATCCTGTCCACGACCTGGAATTAGCAACTATTGTTCATGCCTTGATGATTTATGGCACTATTTGTACGGTGTCCCTTGTGAGGTCTATACCGACCACCGGAGCCTACAACATCTGCTCAAATATAAGGATCTTAACTTGCGGAAGAGTAGGTGGTTAGAGTTGCTTAAGGACTATGATTTCACTCTTCTATATCATCCCGGGTAGGCCAATGTGATGGTCGATGCCTTGAGTCGAAAGGTGGAGAGCTTGGGCAGTTTAGCATATCTACCGGCATCGGAGAGGCCATTAGCATTGGATGTTCAGGCCTTGTCCAACCAGCTTGTTAGATTGGATATTTCGGAGCCGAGTCGAGTTCTGGCTTGGGTGGTTTCTTGGTCTTCTCTATATGATCGTATCAGAGAGCGTCAATATGATGACCCCCATTTCCTTGTCCTTAAGGACACGGTATAACATGACGATGGAAAGGAGGTATCTATCGGAGATGACGGTGTGTTGCGTATGCAAGGCCGATTATATGTGCCCAATGTAAATGGGTTGCATGAGTTGATTCTTTAGGAGGCCTACAGTTCACGGTACTCCAATCATTCGGGTGCCGGTAAGATGTATCAGGATTTGTGACAGCACTATTAGTGGAGGAGAATGAAGAAAGACATAGTGGAGTATGTAGCTTGGTGCCTAAATTGTCAGAAGGAGAAGTATGAGCACCAGAGGCCAGGTGGGTTGCTTCAGATACTAGAGATTCCTGAGTGAAAATGGGAGCGAGTTACCATGGATTTCATTGTTGGGCTCCCACGGACTCAAAACAAGTTTGACATTGTATGGGTGATTGTGGATTGGTTGACCAAGTCGGCTCATTTCATTCCGGTGGTGACTACTAATTCTTCAGAGCAGCTGGATCATGTCTATATCCGTGAGATTGTCTGACTTCATGGCGTACCAGTATCCATCATTTTTGACAGGGGCACACAGTTTGCATCGCGCTTCTGGAGAGCCGAACAGTATGAATTAGGCACTCGGGTTGAGTTGAGTACAACATTCCACCCCCAGACGGACGGACAGCCCGTGCACACCATTCAGATATTGGAGGATATGCTTTGAGTCTGTGTTATGGAGTTCGGGGGTTCTTGGGATTAGTTCTTTCCACTTGCGGAGTTTGCCTACAACAACAACTACCAATCGAGTATTTAGATGGCTCCTTATGAGGACATATATGGGAGATGGTGTCGTTCCCAGTTGGTTGGTTTGAGCCGGGAGAGGCTAAGTTATTAGGCATAGATCTGGTTCAAGATGCCTTGGATAAGGTCAAGTTTATCCAGGATCTGCTTCGTACAACCCAATCTAGACAGAAGAGTTATGCGGATAGGAAGGTTCGCGATATTGCATTCATGGTTGGAGAGCGAGTCTTGATCCGGGTTTCGCCAATGAAGGGTGTTATGAGGTTCGGGAAGAAGGACAAGTTGAGCCCAAGGTATATCGTACCTTTTGAGATTCTTGAGAGGATTGGTGAGGTGGCCTACAAGTTTTCATTGCCACCTAGTCTAGCTATAGTTCATCCGGTATTCCATGTTTCTATACTCTGGAAGTATCACTGTGATCCTTCCCATGTGTTAGATTTTAACTCAGTCCAATTGGACAAGGATTTGTCTTATGTTGAGGAGTCGGTGGCCATCCTGGACAGACATGTCCGAAAGTTGAGGTCAAAGAGTATTGCTTCAGTATAGGTTCATTGGAGGGGTCAACCAGTCGAGGAGGCGACTTGGGAGACCGATCATGACATGTATAGTGGTTATCCTCATCTTTTCATCACTTTAGGTATGTCTCTATACTCGTTCGAGGACGAATGTTTGTTTTAAGAGGGGGAGGATGTAACGACCTAGCTGGCCGTTTTGATTATTTTATCCATGTTCCTCTATTTATTGCCTCTTCTATATTATATTATGGTTATATGACTTGCCGAGGTGGTGTCGGGTGAGTTTCGGAATGAAATGGGACGTTTAGTCCCTAAGTTAGAAGCTTAAGTTGAAAGAGTTGACCGAAGTTTGACTTTTGTACAGACGACTATGGAATGGAGTTTTGACGGTTCTGGTAGCTTCGTATGGCAATTTGACTTGGGAGCGTGTTCGAATATTTATTTGGAGGTCGGTAAGTCGTTTAGGCTTGAATTGACGAAAGTTAGAATGTTGAAGGTTTGGAAGGTTGAGAAGTTTGACCGAGAGTTGACTTTATTGATATTGGGGTCAGATTCTGATTCCGAAATTTGGAATAGGTCCGTTGTATTATTTATGACTTTTGTGCAAAATTTGAGGTCAATCGGAATTGGTTTGGAATGAATCGACGTTAGTTTTAGAAGTCGGATGTTTATGGTTTCAATAGGCTTGAATTGGGTTGCGATTCATAGAATTGATATTGTTTGATATGATTTTGTAGCCTTGAGTAGGACCGTTATGTGTTTTGAAACTTGTTGGTATATTCGGACGGGGCCTCGGGGGCCCCGGGTATGAATCAGATTGAAATCATATCATTTTTGGACTTAATGGAATACTGAAGCTGTTGAGGTTCCAGTGAAATCGCACTTGCGCACTTTAGGCCATAGGTGCACCACCGCAGAAGCGGCCTGTGAGCCGCAGAAGCAAAGGCTGGCCTTGCCAGCTGAGACCGCAGGTGCAGTCAGTTAACCGCAGAAGCAGACGCGCAGAAGCGGCTGGCCTCCACAAAAGTGCAGATGCGCTTAAGGGGTCCGCATGTGCGAGATTTCAGGGGCCTAAGTGAGGGCCGCACGTGCGATTAAAATTCTGCAGGTGCAGAGCCATAGATGCGGATGAGAGCTCGCAGATGTCTTTGAGGGCTCGCAGATGCGAGATCACTAGGCAGAAAAGGGTGAGTTCAAGGTTTTAATTTCATTCTTCATCTTTTGACCTAGAGAGCTCGGTTTGTGGCGATATTTCGAGGGATTTTCAAGAAAATCATCAGGGTAAGTGATTCTAACTCGGTTTTGGCTATTATACATGAACCCCTCGTTGTTTTTATCATTTAACTAGTGTTTCGAGTTGAAAATTTTGGGGAAAATATGTGACACTTCATAGACTGTATTTTGGGTATTTGAAGGTCGATTTGAGATCAAAATTGAGTAATTTTATCATTGTTGGACTCGTTATCGAATGGGTATTTAGATTTATAAGTTTGGTCGGGTTCCGAGACACGGGCCTGGGGTTGAGTGTTTTAGTTGACTTTTTGATTTTCTTTAAAGATTGTATCTTTAGTATTCGAAATAGTTTCCTATGATTTATATTTATGGTATAAAGTTATTTTGGTTGGATTCGAGCCGTTCGAAGTTGGATAATCGCGGAAAAGGCTTATTAGTGGATTAAGTTAGCGTGTTTTGAGATAAGTGTCTTGCCTAACTTTGTGTGAGGGAATTACCCCTTAGGATTGGTGTTATTTTTTGTTAATTGTGGTACGTGAAGGTCGTGTACGCAAGGTGACGAGTGGGTACATGCGCTAAATATTATAATTGATGGGTTAGAGTTATGTAAATTCTTTTTTAAGCCTTTAATTGAATTGTCATAACATGTTATCTTCATTATCGTTAATCTATTCTTACGTGATTTACTTGACATTGTAAATACTTGTCTCATCACTTACTTGTTAGTCGCCTTACATGCTTAGTTGAAGTTATTGTTCTCCCATTTTCTTGTTAATTATTTAACTATTAAGTTACCTTACATGAAGTTGTTATTTCTTGTAATATCTTATTGTTGAATCATTGTATTGAAGTTATAAAGGCCATGATTCACATTGATGCAAGGTTGTAAATTATTGAAATACCATTCTTGTTGAGATATTCACTTTCGGTTGTTATTGTTGAGTCTCTTGTATATATAGTGGTTGAGACATTGGCTATTTATTGTGAAAATATTATTGTTGCTAACTTCTTTTAGCAAGTTGTGGTTTTGGGCACTTGAGGTGCGATTTGTGATATGTTGTGATATTGATACGCATGAGGTATTATAAGGATTGGGGTTAATAGGCATGCAGTGAGATAAGGTAGTCTTGATACACATGTTGCTAGTAGTGGAACTACTTGAAGCCACGCGGTGTGATAAGGTAGGCTAAAACGCAGGTAGTTATTTCTTGAAAATGATTTTCAAAACTAAATACAAGGATCCAGCGTTGATATAAGGAAAGATTGTGATATGATTTGTGAAATGAGAATACGAGGCGGTATCTCAGTAGTGTTTCTTGTTTATACCTTTTATTTACATCAATTGTGTTTTGCTTGCATCGTTTCCTTGGCATTTCTTATTATGTGTTTTCTTCTGTGATGTTTTAATTGCCTTAATTTTAGTGTAGCTTTTCTCGTCATATTTCTTCAGATTATCATTTCCATTGTTTCCATTATTATACTGTACTATACATGTTCAGTTTCTTTGTTTATTCCAGTAGGTGTCTTGACCTGACCTCGTCACTACTCTACCGCGGTTAGACTTGATATTTACTGGGTACCATTATGGTGTACTCATACTACGCTTCTGCACATCTTTTTGTGGTGATCCAGATACTTCATACCAGCCTAGGCATCAATGAGTCGAGCTTGGATAGGAGATTTCAAGGTATACCTGCCGGCGTTTGCAGGCCTCAGAGTCACCTTCTATCTAGTTTCTATTTCATTCTCCTTTTTATAGATACTGTTGTATAGGGATGTTCAATATACTCGTGTAGATCTTGTGACTCGGTATCACCAGATTTTGGGCGTTATGTTCAGTTGGATTGCGGAGTCCTTTTTATGATAGCTATTGGTTTAAATTGGAAGTTTTATTACTGTTTCCGTTACATTCTTCATGTATGTTAGGTTTACCTAATCTTAGATAGTAAGTGTCATCAGTGCATCATATGGATGTAGAATGGGGTCGTCACAGAATAAGATTGTTAAAAAATTGACAATATGTAAAAAGATTGTGCCATTTTTGTTTGTTTAACAGTATTAAATTAAGATATAAATCGTTATGAAAGCAAAAAAATTACTATAATGTATTTTTTTATACGAATAATTATTGAAACTATCGAGATTATTTTAGAAAATTAAATATTTAATTTTCTTATAACTCAAAAATATCTGAAAAATAGTTGATAGCTCAAACAAAACTCTGCCGAATTTTAGTCGAAAAATCTAAGAAACTAACATATTTGCCAATGTATTTCTCCACCATCCACATATTTATTTTCAACTTTCCCACACGCAGCATCCAGTTACAACCTTGAAACCATCTACGACAAATAATCTTATATACTTGCATAAATGACTCATGAACCTCGATCTCGCGACAATGTTTTATGCTGTAAATTCGCACCGCCCAGCGAAGGTGCGCTTTATCAGCAAAAAACATATTCTTTGACAGCTCTGTTGGTCAAGATTCATCCCACATTGCTTACGAATATCATCAAGATCCCTTGTGAAGGCATCCACATCTGGCATATTGGGCAACTGATCAAGGTAGGGAATCTCCTTCGAATGAAAGGGCACATGAGACTCGTGCACTCTGGGTCTAACGGTAGATGGAGTCTGCATATATGGAGCAAGCTCATTTGTGGCATCATGCTCCCTCGTCAAATCAGGTTGCTCATTCTCAAACTCATCAGCAAAGCGCGTTTCCTCATCATTGTCGCCCTCATCAGGGAAGGGTGTATCATCTCCAGACTCATCAACATTGTTGTCATAATCACTATCATCTTTCTGACTCCGTGCATCTGCCATGTTCTGATTAAAAAATATTGTCTCAACTGAGTAAGGACATGACCATCATATTGCTCGTTTTCACTGTACAACCAATAAAATAATGAGTTTCTCAAAGTTATCCTAATATTATATATTAACTTTATCTCTTAACTTACAATTCATAATCTGTTGATAGCTCATTATGCACATTATCAAGTTGCTGATGACTCGCATATGGATGAGCATGATCCAAACCACCAAAATTGGGTATATTCTAACTGTTGGTTGGTTCATAACTTGTAAAATCCATATCTCGCCGGCCCCCCTTTGAAAGATATGAGTGTTAGTACGAATATGATAAATAAAAAAATAATACTACAACAAGGAAAAATGAAATATTTCACTTGGCGTATGGATAATGTAAACTTGGGGAGAAGTTATGTCTTCGCTCCTCATTCGCCCGTGGAGATAAGTTTAGATCTGGCTAGAATCTTTCAAACGTAACATGTTCGGATAAAACTGCTCCAAAAATACCACAAGATGATTCAGGGCTATCCCTATTTTGCGGACTCCAATATTGCGGACGTCTTCAGAATTGACGTACATTTCCAGTATTTTTATCACAAGAAGTTCTCGGTTTTCATCTAGAGTCCTCAAAAAGTCTTTTTGAGAGTTTCATCATCTTCGATGTTAAAATCAGCATAACAAGCAACCCCTTACGAAGTAAGCGAATATGGATATCTTTTGGTTACCTTAATATTATCCGAACATTTACTCACACTTATTCTTTTACAAATCTAAAGATACTAATCTATCGTACTCCAATGTGAGTGGCAACTTAACAATATACTGTGGAGAACAACTATAGTGTACTGACAACCTCACCCCCCATCTCTCC
>AWOL01S0518216.1:0-16427 GCA_000715115.1 Nicotiana otophora
GATCTCCTACAAAAAGGTCATATAACTAAAATACTTAACATTTGTTATATGATGAAGTTACTTACATTTTCACTACAACTTGTCTCTTATATATACAATATGTTTAGACAATACACTTAGAGTTTCATGTATAGCGTTGTTGACACTTATATTTAATTTATTACATTAGATTCATTTACATAAAAGATTAGGTGCAAAAAATGTTATGGTATGATACTTTTGTAAAATAAACATAGAAAGTTGTGTTGAATTGACTTTTAAGTTATAATGAAATCTCCTTTTAATTAAAAGTATTTGCATTGACAAACTTGGCATGCATAAATCTTTTTTGTTTTAAATAACATATTGTAACTAAAAGGTTATCATTTCCATAATAACTTCAAAACGCATGGCCAATCATAAGTTTTGTATATTTTTTAATATATCGTCACAAAAGCTTTATATACGTTTTAATTGAAATTGGGAAAAGGAAAAAAAGCAAGTTATTAGTCACTGCGCTATGAATTACATATATTAGATTAATCAATTATTGAATATTTCAAATGAAGTGATGCGGGTCACCTCCCCATAAACTTCTTTTTCACTTTCACTAGACAATGAATTAGCTAGCTGTTGTATCCTATTTTTATTCTTTAGCATTTTTCAGTCAAAGACATTTTCTAGCTAGTACTAAGCAAAATTATCCAAATCTTTGTAGAGGATATATACAGTAATTCTAACAAGAAAGCAATCACTCCACAACAATTGATTGTGTGTGCGTGAAAAACAAAAGATTTACTATTTTCCACTTTGTAAACGAGAGTTTTTGGAATAGCATTTGTAATATTTGGCATTTAGTGATCACTTCATCACGATTTGCAAAAACACATCCTTTTCGGTATATATACGTCTAAGCATAAACTTAATCCTAAACTTTATCCTAAGAGTAGCATAAGTTTCTTATTCGTTGAATTATTTGGCATATTTACGTAACAGTATCAAACAATAATCCCAATCTATTGACATCTCTAAACACTTCTTGCCTTTTTGGTGAAAATTAAAAGGTACCTCTTTCCTACTTAACTAGCTTGAACAGTACTAAGGTTCGAAAACATCTGCTAAAATGACACTACACCTGGTATTCACAGTTTTGATGAGGAATTATCTTTGCTATATTAATATGTAAACAAAGCTAGAGGGATATAAATTGACAAGGCAAAAAGAACAGCATCTCTTATGGATCCAATATTCTAGATAACGCTTTTGAATTAGAGTTCTAGTAGCAACTAGGTACCTCTATATATGTACTATACAATCACAGACGACCCAGGATTTGAAGATGAGAATGTACTTTTGCATTCAACCAAAATCTACTGTGTATATCGGGTGTCACTACAATATATCACTATTTTTAAAAATATTTACATCTATACATGGAATTTTTGCCGAACTCTCTGGGTGCTGGTGACCCCTCTAATTACTACATTGGTCCGCCTCTATATACAACAGGAATGAACCACCGGGTTCTGGTTGGATGGTCGAAACCTCTTCGTCCTTACAAATCAGTGGTCTCAGATTTGAGTTTTAGAAATGAAGAACGTCTTCGTAAGAGCATTTTACTCCCTTAGTAAGCTTACCTGATACAACTCAGGATAGTCAAATTAGTTCATATTTTGATTACCAGAAAAGATGGCTCAAAAATATTCTTTTGGTTGGCTAATGTTGGGAAGAATGTTTATACTAATGTGGTGAAATGCACTTCGTGTAAATTCATGATTAATCTATAACTAACAAGCAGACATTCTCTAGGTTCATCTAGCTTTTTTTACTTCTTCTGGCAAAGAACAACTTCAAAGGATAAAATGTTTTCCGATAGAAAGTTGTATATAATTAATCTGATCAGCTACTTGTTTGGATGGTTGTTACCTATTGTATTGTATCGTATTGTTACTTTAAATACGATGTTTGTTTTGATTGTTATTTAAAATTTATTGTATCGTATAGTTAAATCTATCGTTACGTAACGGAGAAATGTGCCACTTTATGTAACGACCGATTTAGTGTGGTCGCATCGTTACCTTGTCCTTTTCTTTCATCTTACCCTTCATTATGATTAAATAATTTTATTTTATCATTTACCCTATCTTTTTATATAATAATTTTATCCAGTATCATAATTTTTCTTTATAATGTTGCAAGTTTATTCTTCATATTATTGGTGCGTGATATCATGAAACAACGACAAACGATGCAGTCTATTGTATTCATCAAATGATACAGTACAATACAATATAATACAATACATTATGAAACGATATGTAACAACCATCCAAACAAGTTCTAAGTTGGAATCCAAGATATATATATATATATATATATATATATATATATGTTTTATAGTTTGGAAAATATATTCCAATGAACCATTGATGAGATGGTTGTAATTAGTTATGTTGCTCGGATTCTTCGGAAATGTCGATGAGTGCATGCCCAAAAGTAATATATTTTTGGAGGATCCGACACGGGTGCGACAACTGTGTTAAAGAGTCCACACAATATAAGTAATTAATAAACTGTTTAAGAGTACTTTTGAGAAGAAACTCTTTCTTGATCTTTCAAGCCAAAGGGGGTGGAGAAGAGCATCAGCTTACATTGGGCAAACAAGACACTGAGATTCTAATGTGAAGTGACTGCAAAATTCCTTTCATTCTTTTCCCCTTTTTCTTTCCTTGTAGTTTGCTTCATTGCTATCTTTTGGTTATGAAAATTCAAAATTTGTGCCAAGGCTCACATGCCTCATGTTTTGGATGTATTCAATTGATTTTTTTGACCTTTTACGAATTTATTTTTAGTTTTATGACCCTACTTCTTTTTTTTATACATGAGAGATTTATTTTTACACGTAAAATATTTAAAAAAGATATTTTCTTAAATTCAATATTGTAAAAGGCCAAGAAGGCATAAAACCTCTTAAATGAATGAGACACATCCAGAAATTTAAACAATTGAAAAGGATGCTATATGTTTATTAGTAATTTATTATAGATTTGCAAACGCGTGGAGATATTTGATTCTTTTTCTTAAGTCAAACATAAGGAAATATCTTTGTTGGTATAAAGTGAGGGATTTATGACACTTTATATTTATCCACACTGAGATTAAATTATAATATATGATCATGGCGATTATATTTAAAACTTTAACCTTTAGGTATTCTAATTAACTGATGGCTTTAACTTCATACGCTGATGATATAAAAAAGTACAATTTGATGACATAACTACTATTTATATAATAATGTAGCTGAAAATACTATTTTACCAGATAACGACCTAATAATTTAAAAATATTATTTGATAATACCATATAATGTAAAAGCTGATTACAAGGAGCTGCATATAGTAAATATGGGTGTGTTAAATATTCTCCATCTCTCTCTCTCTTAGTTGTTATAGTTACTAAAATAATTAGTTCAAAATACTTGTCATTGTAAAAAAATGAAGAAAGCATTAATTAATTTTGTCTTACTCCAATAATTATGAAAATAAATTAATATAGTGAAAAAATAATAGTGATTAAATGAGATCAAAGAATAAATAAGTACAATTCAGTTAAATTATTTTTTAATTAGTTATTTTTTAATGTTTAAAGGGACAAGAGCGAGTAGTACTTTCCTAGTTAAGTTTCCTAATTCAAAAGTATTTTGAATAAAAATAAAAAATACAAAAAGAGGAAGACGGGTCATGATCCGTCCGTTTCACTTCGGGTCGGGTATCAATTCTATTTTTACAAGAATTCATTTTGATATATTTTTTTTTTCCTCTTTAGCTGTCGCTGCTCATCAGCTGCTCTTGCTTCTGCTCACGGCGAACTAGAAACTCAGCTCTCAATCCAAAACCCTAGCTCTCAGTTTTCAACAATGAACTGTTCAAGTAACTCCCAATCCCTTATATACGTACTCTTTATGCATAATCTTCATAGCTTTAATATATGCTTTTATGTTTTTTATATCTGATTTATCGTTTTCTATGTTTTTTCAATTGTCCGTACAGTTTCTGGTGAGGTACCGGAAGATCCAGTAGTGTCAATGAAATCTGGACTTATTTTTGAGAAGCGTTTAATCGAAAGACACATCTCGGTTAGTTTTTTTTATTACTCTGTGTGTGTTTAGTGCGTGAAAATATTTTCATGGGGATTTTTTTTTTTTTTTTTTTGAAGTTGTTTTGTTTTGCTTATCTTAGTCATTAAAGTAAATTTTGAAGTAAAAAAGGTTTAAAATCTGAGAATAAGTGCTTAGTAAAGAGAACTGCTTAAAATGAGGTCTTAGGTTCAAATCCCAATGGAATAAAAAATACTAAGTAGTTTTTCCCATCTATCTAAGTCTTTGGTGGACATAGTTACTCGGTACTTGTACTGGTAGGAGGCAGCATGTACGAATGGAATTAGTTGAGGTATAAGCAAGCTGGCCCGGACATCACTGTCATAAACAAAAAAGTAAAGAGAATTGGTTAATATTAAAACCAAACGGACATGATAAAATCGGAGTGAATAGTAGAAGATTCATATAGCTCCCATATTGAGTGAAATTTTGGTCTGTAAAGTTTAATATGATTGATTGATTGTAGTTAGCTAGTATCTTTGCTGGTATAAGGTAACAGGTACCTGGTAGAATAGTCGAGGTGTGCACAAACTAGCCTGAATACCACCGTCCTAAAAAAATGATTGATTGATTGTATGTAAAGAAAATTAGAACCCAAAATTATGATTACGTAATTGCGACTAAGAATGTTATTAGGTTGGATGATTCTACATGTCTACCCATTAGCACAAATTTGGAATTTATTGGTCTCTATCTCTTCGAACTTCCAACTCTGCCCCTCCTACTGAAGTAAGAGTACTGACCTAGGTTATCTTGATAGCTAGGTTGATGTGATGTTCCCTATCTTTGACTTGGGCCAAATCAGCTTCTTTCCGGAGGAAAAAAACTGAACAGAGCGATGAAACTATTTACACGCTTAATTTTCAATTTGATCATTGGAAAATTTTCCTAGTTTTTTAGTAAACTATATCATAATTTTTGTTTCAAAATATGTTTAATGTGGTGTCTAATGATTTCTAGGTAGATGCTCCATTTTCTCATTTAATTTGTTATAATATGGCACCCTTTTGTATTTTCTTTTTTGGATTATATAGAGAGATTGAAAACTTTTGAAGGGGCCAAGAGTCGAGAGTTCATTGTTGCATTAAGAATTCTCTTTTGTCTACCTTGTATATTTGGTGTGTACATGAAATTCTGATTTGTATAGATAATTGTTTAGATTTTCGGGAGTTTTAATGCGTGCTTGTATGATGTAGTTCTGTAATACGATGCGAACTTGGAGTAACATTAATAAATACATTTGATTTATGAGAAAAATGTTTTGCATTTTCTCATGTTTGCTTGGTGTGTTTCTTCTATATTTCCGTTTCTTTTTGTTCGTATAGGATTATGGTAAATGTCCGGTCACTGGAGAGCCACTGACAAAGGATGACATTATTCCAGTTAAAACTGACAAGGTACAAATCCATTTGAAGTTTATTAGCATGATTTACTTGTAGTGTTTGACAGCAATTCTGAAGTTTCTGTACCATATGATGCCAAATGGGCTTTTATAGTGCAGCTTCCTTTACTTGGGACCTTTTGCAGATAGTGAAGCCCCGACCTGTGCAGGCTGCCAGTATTCCTGGGATGTTGGGAATGTTTCAGATAGTATGTATTTCTGATCCTAGATTTTCTGCTTCCGTTTTCTATGCATTATTTGCAACATAAATAGATCAAAAACTTTGAGGTGAGGCGTAGTATGAAATCAGTCTTTTTTGATAGGTAAAGTGTAACCTATATTGAACTACCAGCAAAAAGGTAATGCTGGGGGGAGTTAGAACCAAAATATTGAGGCTATTACAAGTTGTGTAATGAGCTAGAGAGTCTAAATCTAATGTTACTTTCCTTCCAAACGGTTCACCAAGCAGCAGCTGGAATGGTGCTTCTATAATTCTATAAGGATTTGAGGCATTGTATAGATCCTTCCTATGCCAACTTTGAAGAAACTGAAATGTAGAAACAGGCATGCACCACTTTAGACCCATGATATACAATTGAAAACGAAATGCCAAAACTGTGTTGTGTACTTGCAGTGAAGAAACAAATGATTAATGTCCTCTTCCTTCTCCTTTCATAAGCAGCATTTGTTGCACAATTGAGATCTCTTTATTTAGTTTTTTAGCTCTTGTGTCTTTTTTTTCCTTTTCTTATTGTTACTCCCGTTAGCATGTTTGCAATATCTGATAAAAATTTACATCTTGCACATTTTAATTTCATGTATACTATACACAATTCTGTGTTGAGGTTGGTAGTTGGAGTCAAACGTGGATCTGTAATATTAGATTTCTTTTTAGTAACTATATAAAAATCTTTATATTTTACATTGATGGGTTTCAAGTCGTAGTTTTATTTTGTATTATAGGAGTGGGATGGTCTGATGCTATCCAATTTTGCATTGGAACAACAATTACATACTGCAAGGCAAGAGCTGAGTCATGCTCTATATCAGGTAATATAGAGCATCTTTCAAAGCATTGAGACAAGCTTAAGGAATTTATAGAGCTCCTTTTCTCATTTATATCCTTGGTGCAAATAAAGAATTCCTGTTTGTTTATATAGGTTGTTGGGCTTGATAGGGGTTCATGGATAGCCTTCCTACCATATCTTTTTAGCACTGTCTTTGTGAATGAATCAAATGATTTTATGACACCTAAAAATGCTCAATCGTATTTCTCGTTTTTTATCTTACTCTTTTGTATCTCAAATGTTTTCTCTCATATTCTATGATTGAAATATGGCCCTTTCCCTTTCTTTCATATTCCTCTGTTGCCTACTTGTTTACCTCTTGTATGGATATGCATGTCTTATCTGTTGCATTCTTTGCTTTTTATAGAAAAAAGTATTCTTTGCTGAAAGTATCTGCCCTGTCTTGGCAGCATGATGCTGCATGCCGGGTAATTGCTAGGCTGAAAAATGAAAGGGACGAGGCAAGAGCATTGCTTGCGCAGGCTGAAAGACAAGTACCCATGGCAGCAACTACAACTGCACCTAATGGTGCTGCTTTAAGCAATGGGAAAAGAGGTCCTTGATTTTTTTAATTTTACTGTTAGGTCTATAATATGCCATGTTTCTTTCCATACTTGCTGATTTGTGTTATCAACTTGTATCAATAGCTGCGGAGGAGGAGGAGGAGATGGGTCCTGGTGGTAAGAAAATTCGCCAAGGAATATCAGGCGATGTTATTAAAGAGCTTCAAGATTGTAATGCTGCTCTTTCACAACAAAGGAAAAGGCGACAGGTAATATCTGCTATGGAAAAAACTCTATAAATCGGAAAGATATTGTTATGGTGTTATTCTTTCCCCGCTCATCTTCTAGCTTACATGCTTTCCTCTTTTAAATTAATTGTATGAACCTTTTAAAGTCACTAGTATATGAGCTATTTAGCTTTCCCCCAGTTTGAATGCAAAATGATTATACAACTTTTGTTTGCCACCTAGATTCCTGCAACATTGGCTCCTGTTGATGCTGTTGAAAGATATACCCAGCTGAATAGTTATCCTCTTCATAAAACAAACAAACCGGGCATTTTGTCTTTGGATATCCATTATCCTAAGGTATGGGCTCCATATTTATCTGGACGATTTTTATTGATTCCTTTTCAATTCTTGTTCATCTATTCCCTTCCCTTTCTTGTTCATACACGAGGCCGAGCAACTGATCATTTTGATTATGATTGCATCTCTGAACTACAGAAGTGGATATATGAGTCATTTTGTTAGCAAAACTTCTGGCTATGTACAGCTGCCTAGGGTTTGTTGCTTCTTTGTTTCTACATGAATTGTGAGTGCTTGTCTTAAGAATATCAGCAGTTTTCACTGGACTTTGTCCAACGCTTTTACAGTATCAGGTGCTTTGACTAAGGACTTAAAAGTGAGCTAGTAATTTATATTCTTAACCTTCTCAAAAGTATGCATATGATGTTCACTTAATGTCTGTTGAGTATTGTTCTGGAGAACTCATTTCTTGAGAAGAAGGAAAAAACATACTACGCTTGATTGCATTTCATGTTTAGTTGTCTTGAGTTCACAATTTCATTTTAGATGTACGAAACAGGAAACACTTGTGATTTTTGTGCAACTCGCAAAGCTATTACCCTTCTGTACATTCTCAAACCATGGCTACTCTTTTGTAGAGGTGCGCTATCTGATAGACTCCATATGTCCCTCTAAGAGGGATGTAAGTAGTAAATCTGATGTAGAAAAGCTAATGAAATCTTGAAAGCCAATGTTATTGCTGTATTCCTGCTTAATCACAGGTCACTAACCTTTTATTAGGACCAAATTGTAGATCTAAGGATTACCTCTTGGATTCTATCAAGCTAAAACCGTTGTGGTCAATGAGAAAAAATACTTTACTGTTAAACTGTACTATATATATTTTTAATGGGTAGGTTTAATCTGGTGCTAGGACTATTGCATAATTTTCGAGGATGTTCCCTGTTGTTGAATCTTCACACATTTAATTGCTCATGATAAATTTATTGTCAAATTTAAATATATGCATTGTGCTTTACCAAAAAATATAGTCACACTGTATTGGTGTCAAATGCTGTCACTTATCAGACACTGCATTTGCATCTTGTTATCTCGGTTAAAAATTATGTCTTCTTTTCATGTAGAAGATGTATCACCAAACATAGTATTGGTAGCTCAAATATCTTTTTGCTTATGTATTAGGACATCATTGCTACTGGTGGAGTTGATTCAAATGCTGTGGTCTTTGATCGGCCTTCAGGGCAGATTGTATCGACACTAAGTGGTCACTCAAAGAGGGTCTGTTATCTTTTTCCAATACATCATTATTTTATTACAAGCAAGAATGTCTGATTCATGATATCCTCCTTTTCTGATATCCTGATTAATACATATTTATTCATTAACCTTACCCGAAACGAATTTGTGGCTCATATTCTTCTTTTTTAGGTTACCAGTGTCAGATTTGCTGCTGAGGGTGAACTAGTAGTTACTGGCTCTGCAGATAAGGTAAACCTGTTTGAATCTCTTTGATCAGAAGTTGCAATTGACTTGTTCCTTTCTTGTGTGTTGTTTTTTGGATTCAGTTGTCATGATCGTATTCTCATTGATAGTCAACTTCATCTTCTTCTTTGTCAGTTAGAACATTTACTTCTCCCAATGTTTCCTACTATATGGTGGTATGGATCGGTAATAGTTGTTTGGAATTAATGAAAGGTGGGTTTACTTGTGAAGGATATAGAAATACATGGTATCCAAGATTTAACTGTGAAAGTACAGAATCTCTTTAAATCGGAAATATTTGGTGACAAATTGCTTTGCCACAAAATTATACTATTTGATATGCTTTAAAGAACAGAATGCTAAATAAAGATAAAGGGCATGTTGGTCAAACTTGTGTGTTCGTTAGTGATTCCTTTGTCCTTCATTTCTATGTTAAGATCTGGTTGAGGTAGGATCTAGGTTAAGGTCTGGTTGAGGTAGGATTGAAAAGCGGTACATATGAAACATAAGAACAGCTTTAGTTTC
This sequence comes from Nicotiana otophora, assembly GCA_000715115.1. NCBI lineage: Eukaryota > Viridiplantae > Streptophyta > Magnoliopsida > Solanales > Solanaceae > Nicotiana > Nicotiana otophora. The sequence continues at coordinate 9,624 of AWOL01S0518216.1, forward strand.
AGATGTTACTTATCAATTTAGATGGGTTTGTTAAATGCTGTTATTGCTTGAAGTTCAATTCAATAACTGGTGCATGTATTTTTCTTGCCTTCCATGTTCTATTGAACTTCTGCAGTTGACCTTTGCAGACAGTACGTGTGTGGCAAAGCTCTGAAAATGGAAATTATGACTGTAGGCATACTTTGAAGGATCACAGTGCTGAGGTACTTCATCTTTTTATCTCATTTATTAATACTGAAAGTTATGATGTTGTTTGGCTTTTTAAATATTTTAACAAGGTGCTACTAGTTATCCTGATTTGACGAATTAAGATGGATTATGTAAAACCTTCTTTTGCTTGGGCTCTCAAACATAGAATGCACTTTGTGGTTGATTGCATTGATATTCGAGCTCCGCCTTAGGTTCGCCATTTGAATGTTTCTTTCCTAGGCTGGAATATCATTGGAAAGTGATCCATTCCTAAGTGGTGAAAGATTGGGATGGAAGTCATTCCATAGGGGCTGATGCTTAGTTGTATGACATAATGGTTGTATATATTTCACCATGAATATTTGTGAGGAAGCAATATGAACAAAATTAGAGACAGAGAACATTTTTAGCTAGAGAAAGATAGGAGCGAAAAGAGAGAAGATAGCTGGCTGTAGATGTCATTATTTCTTTACCAGAGCTAGCCGCATTGCTATTTTCCACCTCTAAAATACATACTTGGGTGGGTCAAAGGAAGGAAAGCTCTTCAACACCATTCCACATGCTTGTAGGAAAAATAAAAGATTTTCTGTGGAAATTGGTAATCCCTTGTTCCCTGCCTTGTTTTATTATACAAGTTCTTCAGAGCATGAATATTACTTCGACTTCACAATATGGTCCCGCAACTGAAATTTTAGTTCTCTGTTAACTATAGTGAATGTTTAACGTTAATGCATCTACCAATAAATTCAGGTGCAAGCTGTCACAGTCCATGCAACCAATAAGTACTTTGTGACGGCTTCTCTTGATGGCACATGGTGTTTTTATGAACTTGCTTCTGGTTTATGCCTTGCTCAGGTATCTTGCTCCTTTGCTCTCGTTTCCAGAAACAATTTTCAGATTTCTGGTCATCAACTCTAAAGTTCTAATGCAGGTAGCAGATGCTTCAGAATCTGAGGGCTACACATCTGCAGCTTTTCATCCTGATGGTCTGATCCTTGGAGCAGGAACTTCGGGGGCTCTGGTCAAGATATGGGATGTAAAAAGCCAGGTGTGTATTCTTGAAGAGCTGCATAAGCTACTGATGTAATTCCTCTTCTATCTCAGTGTTTTTACAGTTCCTCATCCTTTTTTTTCCCTTGGGTTCCTTTTTGGTGCTTGCTATATAGGCAAATGTTGCAAAATTTGATGGCCATGTTGGAGCAGTAACTGCAATCTCCTTCTCAGAAAATGGTTATTTTTTAGCAGTGAGTATTCTGTTACTGAATGAACCTTTGTTGACCATTCTTTTACCAGCATTACCTGAGTTTTATGATTAAAATTTTAACTGGTGGGTTTCCTTTTTTCATTTTTTTTCAGACTGCAGCTCAAGATGGTGTCAAACTTTGGGATTTACGCAAATTGAGAAACTTCAGAAGCTTTACTCCTTATGATGAAGATACAGCAACTCAATCAGGTATAAATACTAAGTGCATTCTACTGGAGTTTGACACGAAAAATATTTTAGAAGAGTTGTGTTAATCAAAAGGACTTCGCTAAGTGGTGTAGCAAAATTTTACTTTTAGTATGCACTAAGCAGTTTAAAAGCCAAGTTTCTTGCTTTATATGTGAACTACAATATATATGATTATACTATCTTTAGGAGTTGCATGTACATATGGATCATTTCCCTCTTGGGATACTTCAACCTTTTTCCTTTCTGATGTTTCATAATGTTAAGGTTACCTGTCAAACTTGCTTTTAAAGATAATTTTTGTACAAAATGATATCTGAAATGTCTTTCATTACTGCAGTTTGTAATCATTTTCTAAGGTAAATGTGTCTTATATGGAAATTTCTATGCATTTAAAAACTGACCAGCTGCTTCTCCTGTACTTGCAGTGGAATTTGACCACAGTGGAAGTTATCTTGCATTAGGAGGCTCAGATATAAGGTAAGACTTCTTTACAAACTTCCCGTGCTGGGTACTGAATAAGGAAGGTGCATTACCCCCTTAGACCATCTGTTGTTAAAGTCTCCTAATTTTGCTTGAACTTATATTTTGTACTTTGTCATCACCCTACGCCTTACTGGGTTCCGAGGATCTTTAGCCCTCCAAAATGAAAAAAACATCAATGAGGCTTTAGTTATTACCCCAACTAGAATGGGATTAAGGTGTAGTTGTCATTGTCATTGTTGTTACTTTGATTATGACAGCCCTCTATTCCGTTATGTATTTAAATGGTGAGTGCTGTTTGGAGCTTTCTGTTGATACATTAGAATTAATATCAATATAATTTTGCGCTGAATCAGAGTTCATCAAGCTGCAAGTGTTAAGTCCGAATGGAATCTCATCAAAACTTTCCCTGACTTGTCAGGCACAGGTAAGCTTTCTCTGCTCGCTCTTTTTGCCTATTTGTGCTTTTGATGTCCTCTGTTTCATCCCTGTTTATTTAGATGGAGCCTGTTATTGTCTCGTGCAGGTAAAGCAACATGTCTGAAATTCGGACCAGATGCGAAGTACATAGCTGTTGGATCCCTGGATCGGAATTTAAGAATATTCGGGCTGCCTGGGGAGGATCAATCAGAAAGTTAGGCTCAGTTAGAGGTGCTAAAGGAGATACTAGTCCCAGAACTCCTGCTGCGGGGTCGGCACATTTATTGTTCTTTCAAGTGTAACTTGAGTGGTTTTTTGTTCAATATAGTTCCATTCTAGTAGGGGAAGCAGGGAAACATTTGTACCCATAAACGTGGGATAATATAGAAGTGATGTAAAACAATTCTTGAATAGTGATGTATCATTCATTCATATGTATCCGCTGTCCATTTTCCAGGAAAATTAGAACTTGCTTAAGTGGCCAATTCGGACTCCGATTTTGAATACAATCTTCTATCTTCTCCTCCTTTCTGCTGATGTTGGCTCACGTTTGACACGCAATCTAACGACAGCAAAACTGTCTTCTCCAACAGAACTGTTGGTTCTTCAGAATCTAACATTAGGACCTTATTGGTGAGAGTAGCAAAACGGACCTGAACCAGTGAAGCATCGTTGATCCGACTATCCATCATCTTAATGCTATTAGCACCATGTCTGGTTCGCTTGATCTTGGTGGTGATTTCTCAATTTTTGGAAAATAATAAGATTGGTTACAATTTTTTAAAATCATCAAAAAGAATGAATGTTGGTCACACATTCATCTGCGTCTGTTTGCGTTGTGGGAAAAATATAGAACGGATTCGTAGATAATCCAATCCTAATTATAGAGTCGCAAGATGAACTGGATATAGTGTAATCTATTTTCTAGTTATCGATAATAATCCTCTGTGTAACTACGATTACCAGCATTTGTTCGTAGATTTAAGAAAAATATATTGGCCTTCGAAAAGGAAAGCCATTGCCAAGACACTCAATAAGCAAAGGCAATACACAAATAGCTTAACTACAAAGTATGTGCAGAATATTTAACTGCTGTGGTTTGTATAATAACACTCATTTTTATTATAAAGAGGTCATATAATACACTCATGAGTGCTAAGACCTGTATTTTGTATGATTAGAAAGGACTCATAATGTCATAAACAAGAAGAATGAGTACTTACAAGCATAATGATCAGCTGATTTAATCTACATTCTACACTAACTAGAATCTCATCAACTTGTCCATTTACAGCAGGAACACTCCAAGATTAAAGTGGAGACTGCTGCTTCTTGGACATGAAAGAATAAATAATCATATTTATAATTTTTAACAGATAAATAAAAAAAATAACATTTCAGGCTTGCTACGAGGTAAGGTACCGAGATGCATGTGTAAAACCCCACAGCTGCACCCAAGAAAAAGAAATTGTCAAACATCGGTAATAGAATGTTAAATCCAAACAGTATACCTTCTGGACAAGATTGGTAGTACAATTTTAAGCAAATTGTCTAAATAATTTTCTCGAGTCTGCTACGACGTGTAAAGTGTCCGCGTTTTAGAACACCTTACTAGTGAGTTTGAGACAGCTTAAGCTTTCAGGCATTGGTGAATGATCCTATTTGACTTATTTAAGCCATAATCCTTATCAATAATAGGTTGGTTTGGTATGAGAGCAGAGCAGCTTGAGTTTTATAAGCTTCCCTAACACTAGAACAACCTTATAAAATGATATCTTTTCCTGCCCTAATCTATAACCTTAAAATGTAAACGAGAACAACACAAAGGGCAGCTCAGTGCACTAAGCATCCCACACTTACGAGTCCAGAGAAGGGCCGCACCCCAAGGGTATGTGATGTAGGCAGCCTATCCTGATGCAAGTATCAATGGCTGATTTCACGGTTTGAACCCATGACCTATAGGTCACACAGAGACAACTTGACTGATGTTGGCTGATTCCACGGCTCGAACCCATGACCTATAGGTCACACGGAGACAACTTGACCGTTGCTCCAAGGCTCCCCTTCTAAACGAGAGCACATCAATTGAGAATTGTTCTTCAATATATTTTCTATTTTTATCCTTCTCTAAGAGACCTTTTTATGAGTGCATTATTACATCATTTGAATTTTGTTGAGCTTCAGAAAAAGCAGTCTTGAAAAATTCAAGCAACTATGGTTTCTAGTTGTCCTCATCTTTGGACCAAGTGAGATCGAACTTTTCTAAAATAGAAGTGCCTTTGTTATACAGTTATTATGCATCCATGTGTGGACTATCCTTAGTAGATTAGAAAAGTAAGGGGAGAGGTAGAAATACTGAAAACCAGACAAGAGTTTTCCCCTTTTTCTGAATACAGACCCAACTAGGAATTATAAATGAGTGTACACCTAAGTTCCCTTTCCTCTAAGTTCCCTTTCCTACCTCTTATTTTTGCACGGGTGCGACTTTTTTTTGGTTCGTATTATTCTGTGCGAGACAGGTGACATGGAGCTAAAATCTGAGGGCTCATGCAGCCCAAGCTGGATTAATCGTATTCTGGGCCGGAGCAATGAACCAATTTGAAGTGGCCCATTTCGTACCAGAGAAGCTTTGTATGAAGAAGGATTAATTTTACTTTCAGCGATGTTTCTCAAAGAGTACTGGAAACTAGAGACAAAAGCTATATTTATGAATAATCAATGGTCGAGAAGACTAATTATTAAAGAAGACATTACCTCAACATTCTTCAACTCAAACTCTTCATTATGTGCCAAGCACGAGTTCCCAAATGTATCACAAGGTCCACTATTGCCAGATAACCTTCATTAAAAATTATTTTATCACAAAAATGGAACTTCAGAAAATTGTAAGAAAGAAGAAATCTGCAAGCTGCAGTGTTGAATGCAAGGGAGAGAAACTTACAGATCTCCGTCCAAGCATAAAGCGAAATGTCCGCCGCCTCCAAGTGCCAGGAAATCATTCATGCACAAGTAAAAATATCTGTTGGCACCTAATCCAAGAAAAGAAAAGAAGATTAGCTTATGAATGCACCCTCTCATGCATTACTTCAGTGATAATTTGCTCCTGAGATTTGTCTTTGTACTATGCATTACATGTATCAAACAGGTCAGTAATGTTTACCTTTTATATTAAGAACCATATGGATAGTTACACAGCAAGCTCGAGCAGTATCATACAACAAGACTACAGCTACATGATCAGTATATGTGATAGTTGAAGAAAATCTTATGTGTATATATACACACACACATATTAGACCAATATAATCTCGTTCGACTTTGTATAATGGAGAATGTAGACGAAATACATAGAATGTTAGAATTCCTCAACTACCTTAAAGATTAATATCAAGGCGCCGATTCAATCTTAGACTAACTTAGAAAGACAAGCCAAGCTGTGTGGTGTACCAACTCAGTAGATAAGTTCAGGGGCGTCAATAGAAAAGGGAAACTTTGACCCATTACCACTGCTCCTCAAATGAAAAGAAAGGGGGAAAAATGAAAAATACAACACTAATGGATCAGAAAGAATCTCATAAAGTGACAGATTAACTGCATATGGAAGGCATTGGACTAAGGAAAAGCATCTTTGCTGATAATTACCACAGAGTGTTAGCTTTATAAGATATGTTTATCACCTCAATTTAGTTTGAAGTTGGTCTTTGACAGTTAACTGTAAATTCAAATAGGTTATATTGAAGATAAGTAGCTTGATCTCACAGATGTAACAAAGAGAACTGCTATCCAAGAAATATATAAATTAAGGGTTTATCGATCTGATTCAACTCCTAAATGAAGCTCACAGGATTTAGAGTGGAGTCTGCTACAAGTCAAGTTGACATGGAAAGGAAAATGGGCTAAACTCCGCTCTATTTTCAATCATGAAATTTTTTATCAGAAATTCAGTCATGAGGTGGCTATCCAACAAAATGCAACAGTTCAGAGTAGCCATTTTCTATACAAAAATGTTTCGACAAATTGACTATGTACTTAATTGGGATTACAAAGTCCATTCAAGCTTGAAAATTTCTTGTTAAAGGAAATTTCCAGTTACTGCTTTTTAAGGACTTGTATACTAGCCTGGTGATATACTTACCCGTAGGTCTAAATAGCCTTGGTTCACCATATACAGTTGTGAATACAAATGTTTGAATTGTTCCCTGTCATAGTCATAGAATGAAGGTACCTTAGCATTGGAAATAAGCATATAAAAAAAAAGAAAA
>AWOL01S0518280.1:0-12998 GCA_000715115.1 Nicotiana otophora
CCTTCGAGAATACCAAGGCCATGATCCTGGAATCGATCCTAGCCTCAAACGACTTTGAAGAAATATTGTCAACATAGCCAACGGAAGACCGAAATATCCGTAACCGGCCGGATATTACGAAGGGAATCTCAGTACGTACCGATAAAGAATCGACAATGATTAAATCAAAAGATTTTTTACTTTTTTATAGAATTGTACCTAAAGTAGGACTCATGTACTATATAAAGGGGGTCTTATAATTCATAAAGTACATGGTAACACGCATTCCAAGGTAATATATCATTATTTTTTCTATCATTAGTTCTTCTCCTTTCGTTCGTCAGTGCTTGTTGTTACGAGCCCAGATCGAGGACAGATATTTCACTAAGGCTTAAATCGTCTTACTCGTGTGGTTTGAGCTTACTTCATCCTTATTTATTTATTTTGTCTTTATTTACTGCTTTGTGTCAAGTTAATCCGCATATCCTTAAAACTAGTTATAAATTTAATTGTTATCCGATTTTGAGGGTAAATAGTTTTGCGCCCACCGTGGGGCTAAGGATAATAGCGACAATTTGATACAAATTTCTGTAACACACCCTATTTTACACTTGTTCTTTGAAGTGTTTTTGATTATAGGTTAAAATTGAAATGTCAAACCCACAGTCTTCCCCTTTAAACATGGACATAGAGTCCGACCACCATGGCGAAAACAACAATGCAGCACCCGATAACGAGGTGTCCCCAGTCGATCTCGTCGAAGTTTCGGTGGCGGACCCCATCAACGCTAGTTCGCATGTGGTCATCGAAGCAAATTTGCCTACCGATCCTGAGAACATCGTACGCAGAGAAGTCTGATCAATTGCCCTGAATACACACAACGGTGAAAACGATCGGATCAATTTGCGAGTGATCTTCTAAATGTTACAGGCTCAACATGCAGCGATAGCTCGGTTGCAGAACTAACGCCGAGCACCAAGCAGGGTTGAGCCCGAGCCACTCCGGGAAGTCACCCGCTGAAATGAACCGCTCACGGAAAGGACAAATGAAAATGAATCGGGGACTAATCCCGAGATTATAAAAATGCTCGAAGAGTTGACAAAACGGATAGAATCGGGGGAGAAGAAAATCGAAGCCAATGACAAAAAGGTGGAAACCTATAACTCCAGGGTCGACCAAATCCATGGGGCACCTCCGATATTGAAGGGCCTGAATTTTCAAAAAATTTGTTCAAAAATCTTTTCCTCTGATCGCTGCTCCGAAGCCGATCCCGAAAAAGTTCTGCATGCCCGAAATTCCTAAGTACAACGGAATAACCAATCAGAATGAGCATGTGACTTCCTACACATGCGCCATCAAATGAAATGGCTTGGAGGATGACGAGATCGAGTCTGTCCTGCTGAAAAAGTTCGGGAAAACTTTACCCAAGGGAGTTATGATATGGTATCACAACCTACCTCCTAATTCTATTGAATCGTTTGCCATGCTTGCAGACTCATTAGTAAAAGCGCATGTCGGGGCTATCAAGGTCGAGACCAGGAAGTCAGACCTTTTCAAAGTAAAGTAGAGGGATAATGAGATGCTTAGGGAAGTCGTGTCCTGGTTTCGAATGGAACGGATGGATTTGCCTTCGGTCGCAGATGATTGGGCCGTTCAGGCCTTCACCCAGGGACTCAATGTTCGCAGCTCGTTGGCATCACAGCAGTTGAAGCAAAATCTGGTGGAATACCCGGGGGTCACTTGGGCCAACTTGCATAATCGGTATCAATCAAAAATCAGGGTCGAAGATGATCAACTCGGGGCCCCATCCAGGTCTGTTTATCCCTCCAGAATAGTTGACAGAGTCAGGAGAGACATTGATCATGAACCACAGTCTAACAGGGATCAGTATCAGCCATACAATGAAGACCGAAGATGTAGAGGATCTAGACGAAACTCATAAAAAATGAAAGAAGAAATGACTGAGGACAAAACAATTGGGGACTCATGAGCAAAAATGGTTTCGACTGGCCCATCGGGCCGAAGCAAGCACCCGGATTATCAGAGTACAACTTTATCGTTGATGCCGCTGCCATCGTATCCGCCATCGAATGTATCAACGACACCAAATGGCCCCGACCTTTACAGTCTGATCCAGCCCAAAGGGATCCTAACCTAATGTGCAAATATCATGGGACTCATGGTCACATGACAAAAGATTGTCTACAATTGAGAGAGGAAGTAGCCCGGCTATTCAACAACAGGCATCTCCGAGAGTTCCTATGCGATCGAGCCAAGAACCACTTTAGGAACATAAATTCTGGTAAGCAAACCGAACATGAGGAGCCTCAGCACGTTATCAACATGATCATCGGTGGGGTTGATGTTCCCTAGGGGCCGATGCTGAAGCGCACCAAAGTATCTATCACAAGAGAAAAATGAACTCGGGATTATGTGGCAGAGGGAACATTGTCCTTCAATGACGAAGATGCTGAAGGGATCCTGCAGCCCCATAATGATGCATTGGTAATATCAATACTTATAAATAAATTTCGAGTTAAGTGTGTATTAATTGATCTAGGTAGCTCGGCCAATATCATCCAATCGAGGGTCGTGGAATAGCTCGACCTGTGAGATCAGATTGTGCCCGTGATCCGAGTCTTAAACGGGTTCAACATGGCATATGAGACCACTATAGGAGAGATAGCATTACTGGTGAACACCGCTGGGACGTTCAGTAAGCAAAGTTATATGTGATCGAATGGAAAATGAGGTACAATGCTTTGTTCGGGAGGCCTTGGATTCACAACACGAGGGAGGTCCCTTTGACTCTGCACCAGGTGTTGAAATTCCTGGCACCGAAAGGAATAAAAAAAGTTTACGGAGAACAACCGACCGCAGAAGAGATGTTCGCAGTCGACGAGGTGGTCCCGACATCCATACTTTCGACACTGATGTTGACTCCATCTCGATCGGAGAGGCAGGAGATGGGTGAGGATAGTGACTACGGAGTTCCCAAGTCTTTTGTAGCCCCTGATGATTCCGATGCTACCAAATAAACGGTCGAGGAGCTGGAGCAAGTCGTATTGATCGAACGCTTGCCTGATCGAAAAGTATACCTGGGCACGGTGTAAAATCTAGAGCTCAGGAAAAACCTCATTCAATTTTTTATAGCTAACGAAGATTGTTTTTGCTTGGTCCCACATTGATATGACAGAGATCCTGCCAGAAATAACTACTTACAAGCTAAGCCTAGACCCGAAGTTCCACCCGTTTAAGCAGAAGAGTAGACCCCAGTCCGAGGTCAAATATGATTTCATCAAGGATGAGGTATCTAAACTCCTTAAAATAGGGTCCATTAAGGAGGTTAAATACCTGGATTGGTCAGCAAACGTAGTGGTAGTCCCTAAAAAGGGAATAAATTAAGAATGTGTATAGACTATAAAGACTTGGATAAGGCATGTTCCAAGGACTCCTTCCTCTGCCCAACATCGATCACATGATCGATGCGATGGTCGACCACGAGATTCTCAATTTTCTCGACGCCTATTCCGGGTACAACCAAATACGGCTGAACCCGGGTGATCATGAAAAACCTCATTCATCACTAAGTATGGCACCTACTGCTATAACATGATGCCATTCGGACTAAAAAATGCTGATGCCACTTACCAACACCTAGTAAATCAGATGTTTGAGGAACAAATAGGAAACTCAATGAAGGTTTATATTGACGATATGTTGGTTATATTCCTGCGAGCTGAGGACCATTTAAAACATTTCCAGGAAACCTTCAACATATTAAACAAATACAATATGAAGCTGAATCCATGGGAGTGTACATTTGGAGTCGGATCCGATAAATTCCTCGGATTCATGGTACTCAATCGGGGAATCGAGATCAACCCCGATAAAATCAAAGCCATCGAAAATATCACTATTGTGGACAACGTGAAGGTCGTACAAAGATTAACCGGACGCATAGCCACCCTGAGGTAATTCATCTCGAGGTCTTTCGACAAGAACCACCAGTTCTTCTCACTATTGAAACAAAAGAATAACTTCTCGTGGACCCTAGAGTGCCAATGGACTTTGGAGGAGCTCAAGTGATATCTATCGAGCCCAACGCTGCTCCACACATCGAAGACAGACGAGCATCTGTACCTGTGCGTGGAGTCCTAGCCCGGGAAGAGAAAGGTACACAATTTTCAAATTTACTATGTTAGCAGTACTTTAGGAGAGGCCAAAACTAGATACTCTCACCTAGAAAAATTGGCGCTCGCTTTGCTAAGCGCCTCTAGGAAGTTGAAACTGTATTTTCAATGTCACCCTAGATGTGTTGTGACTACTTACCCATTTAGGAATGTAATGCATAAACCCGAGCTCTCGGGATAGTTAGTCAAATGGGACGTGGAGATCAGAGGGTACGATATTGAATATCGGCCCCGGACCGCCATTAAATCTCAAATTTTGGCAGACTTTATGGCCGACTTTACGTAGGCCATAATACCCGAGGTCCAAAGAGAGTTATTGTTGAACTCGGGGACTTCTTTGAGAATCTAGACCCTCTTTACGGACGACGCCTCAAACGCAAAAGGTCCCGGACTTGGCATCGTATTGAAGCCACCAATAGGAAATGTAGTTAGAAAATCTATTAGGACTGTAAAATTGACTAACAACGAGGCCGAATATGAGGCCATGATTACAAGTCCCGAACTAGCCAAAAGCTTGGGGCGGAGGTAATCGAAGCTAAGTGCGACTCCTTCCTTGTGATAAACCTAATTAATGGGACGTTCGAGGTCAGAGAGGAACAAATGCAAAGGTAAAATTACTTTGGTTCAAGGAGTGGACTCTACTACACGTACCTCAGGATCAAAATAGTGAGGCTGATGCCCTTGCTAACTTGGGGTCATCGGTCGAGGACGATGAGTTCAATTTGGGGGCAGTTGTACAACTCATGAGATCGGTAGTGGAATAAGGCCATGCCGAGATAAACTCAATGAGCCTAACTTGGGACTGGAGAAACAAATATATAGAATATCTGAAGACCGAAAAACTGCCCTCAGATCCAAAAGAATCGAGGTCCCTACGTACGAAGGCAGTCTAGTTTAGCTTGTCCAGAGATGGAACCCTATTCAGAAGAGCATTCGATAGCCCGCTCACGATATGTCTAGGACCGGGAGATACCGAGTATGTTCTGAGGGAAATTCACGAAAGTACCCGCGGAAATCATTCAGGTACCGAATCATTGGTTCGAAAAATAATCAGAGTCGACNTCCCACCTTGATATGACAGGGATCTCGCCAGAAATAACTACTCACAAGCTAAGCCTAGACCCGAAGTTCCACCCGTTCAAGCAGAAGAGTAGACCCCAGTCCGAGGTCAAATATGATTTTATCAAGGATGAGGTATCTAAACTCCTTAAAATAGGGTCCATTAGGGAGGTTAAATACCTGGATTGGTTAGCAAACGTAGTGGTAGTCCCTGAAAAGGGAATAAATTAAGAATGTGTGTAGACTGTAAAGACTTGGATAAGGTATGTCCCAAGGACTCCTTCCTCTTCCCAACGTCGATCGCATGATCGATGCGACGGTCGACCATGAGATCCTCAATTTTTTCGACGCCTATTCCGGGTACAACCAAATACGGATGAACCCGGGTAATCATGAAAAACCTCATTCATCACTAATTATGGCACCTACTGTGATAACATGATGCTATTCGGACTAAAAAATGCTGATGCCACTTACCAACGCCTAGTAAATCGGATGTTTGAGGAACAAATAGGAAAATCAATTGAGGTTTACATTGACGATATGTTAGTTATGTCCCTGCGAGCAGAGGACCATTTAAAACATTTCCAGGAAACCTTCAGCATATTGAACAAATACAATATGAAGCTGAATTCGTAGAAGTGTACATTTGGAGTCGGATCCGATAAATTCCTCGGATTCATGGTATCCAACCGGGGAATCGAGATCAACCCCGATAAAATCAAAGCCATCGAAAATATCACTGTTGTAGACAACGTGAAGGTCGTACAAAGATTAACCGGATGCATAGCCGCCCTGAGGCAATTCATCCCGAGGTCTTTCGACAAGAGCCACCGGTTCTTCTCACTATTGAAAAAATAGAATAACTTCTCGTGGACCCTGGAGTGCCAACGGACCTTGGAGGAGCCCAAGCGATATCTATCGAGCCCAAAGCTGCTCCACACATCGAAGACAGACGAGCATCTGTACCTGTGCGTGGAGTCCTAGCCCGGGAAGAGAAAGGTACACAATTTTAAATTTACTATATTAGCAGGACTTTAGGAGAGGACGAAACTAGATACTCTCACCTAGAAAAATTGGCGCTCGCTTTACTAAGCGCCTCTAGGAAGTTGAAACTGTATTTTCAATGTCACCCTAGATGTGTTGTGACTACTTACCCATTTAGGAATGTAATGCATAAACCTGAGCTCTAGGGATGTTGGCCAAATGGGACGTGGAGATGAGCGGGTACGATATTAAATATCGGCCCCGGACCGCCATTAAATCTCAAATTTTGGCAGACTTTGTGGCCGACTTTACATAGGCCATAATACCCGAGGTCGAAAGAGAGTTATTGTTAAACTCGGGGACTTCTTTGATGATCTAGACCCTCTTTACGAACGATGCCTCGAACGCAAAAGGGTACGGACTTGAAATCGTATTGAAGCCACCAACATGAAATGTACTTAGAAAATCTATTAGGACTATAAAATTGACTAACAACGAGGCCGAATATGAGGCCATGATTACAAGTCTCGAACTAGCCAAAAGCTTGGGGGCGGAGGTAATCGAAACTAAGTGTGACTCCTTCCTTGTGGTAAACCTAATTAATGGGACGTTCGAGGTTAGAGAGGAACAAATGCAAAGGTAACATTACTTCAGTTCAAGGAGTGGACTCTATAACACGTACCTCGGGATCAAAATAGTGAGGCTGATGCCCTTGCTAACTTGGGGTCATCGGCCGAGGACGATGAGTTCAATTCGGGGGCAGTGGTACAACTCATGAGATCGGTAGTGGAATAAGGCCATGCTGAGATAAACTCAATGAGCCCAACTTGGGACTGGAGAAACAAATATATAGAATATCTGAAGACCGAAAAACTACCCTCAGATCCAAAAGAATCGAGGGCCCTACGTATGAAGGCAGTCCAGTTTAGCTTGTCCGGAGATGGAACCCTATTCATAAGAGCATTCGATGGCCCGCTCGCGATATGTCTAGGACCGGGAGATACCGAGTACGTTCTGAGGGAAATTCACGAAAGTACCTGCGGAAATCATTTAGGTACCGAATCATTGGTTCGNAATTATATTGACTCATTTGCTATGCTTGAGGATTCTTTTATGAAAGCACACGTCGGGGCCATCAAGGTCGAGACCAGGCTTTCAAATGGAACGATTGGACCTGCCACCGGTTGCTGATGATTGAGCCGTTGAGTCTTTCATCCAATGTCTCAATGTTCGAAGCTCGGTGGCTTCACAACAGTTGAAACTAAACCTGATAGAATATCCTGCCGTTACTTAGGCCAACTTGCATAACCAGTATCAATCGAAGATCAGAGTGGAAGATGATCAACTCAGGGATCCTTCGGGGTCTGTTTATCCCGTCAGAACTATCGACAGAGTCAAGAAGATATCGATCGTGAACCGAGACCAAACAGAGATCGGTATCAGCCGAATTATGGAGACCGAAGAAGCAGTGGATCCGGGCGGAACTCTATGAGAAATGAAAGGAGAAGTGATCGAGATTAGAGCAACCAGGGACTCATGAGCAAAAACAACTTCGATAGGCCCATCGAGCCTTAAGAAGCTCCGAGGTTATTGGAATACAACTTTAATGTCGATGTTGCCGCCATTGTATCAGCTATCAGATGCATCAAAGATACCAAGTGGCCTCGACCTCTACAATCTGATCCAACCCAAAGGGATTCTAACTAGATATGTAAATATCACGACACTCATGACCACCGAACGGAGGATTGCCGATAGTTGAGAGAGAAAGTAGCCCGACTATTCAACAACGGGCATTTTTGAGAATTCCTGAGCAATCGAGCCAAGAATCATTTCAGGAATAGGGATTCTAACAAACAAACCGAATAAGAAGAAACTCAACACGTCATTAACATGATCATTGACGGGGTCGATGTCCCTTAGGGTCCGATGTTGAAGCGCACCAAAGTGTCCATCACGAGGGAGAAACGAACTCGAGATTACATACCGTAAGGAACCTTTCCTTTCAATGACGGGGATGCGGAAGGGATCGTGCAGCCCCATAATGATGCACTAGTAATATTTGTACTCGTAAATAAAATTCGATTTAAACGTGTATTAATTGTTCCAGGTAGCTCGGCCAACATCATCCGATCGAGGGTCGTGGAGCAGCTCGGTCTATAAGATCAAATCGTGCCTACGGTCCTAGTTCTAAACGGATTCAACATGGCATGTGAAACCACTAAGGGTGAGACAACATTACTGGTGAACACTGCCGAGACCATCCAGGAAGCTAAGTTTTATGTGATCGAAGGAGACATGAGGTACACCGCTTTGTTCGGGAGGCCTTAGATCCACAACATGAGAGTAGTGCCCTCGACACTGCACCAGGTGCTCAAATTCCCAACATCCAGCGGAGTCAAAACAATTTTTGGGGGAACTCGCGGTCAATGAAGTGATCCCAACATCCACAATCTCAACATCGGAGGATCCGAATCAGATGGTCAAAGATGGGGCCAAATAGTAATCACTGATACCAACCTCGATGGAATCGGAGAAACAAGAGGTAGACGAGGACTTTTATAGCCCCTGATGACTCCGACGCTACAAAATCAATGGTCGAGGAACTAGAACAAGTCATATTGAGTGAACACCTACCCGATCGAAAGGTATGCCTAGGCACGGGGTTAAGCCCCAAGCTCAGGAAAAAACTCATTCAATTTCTTATAGCTAATGAAGATTATTTCGCTTGGTCCCACCTTGATATGACAGGGACCCCGCCAGAGATAACCACTCACAAACTAAGCCTGGACCCGAAGTTCTATCCGGTCAAGCTGAAGAGGAGACCCCAGTCCGAGATCAAACATGCTTTCATCAAAGATGAGGTATCTAAACTTCTTAAAATATGGTCCATTCGGGAGGTTAAATACCCGTATTGGTTCGCAAATGTAGTAGTAGTTCCTAAAAAAGGGAACAAATTAAGAATGTGTGTAGACTATAAGGATTTGAATAAGGCATATCACAAGGACTCTTTCCCTTTGCCCAACATCAATCGCATGATCGACGCCACGACCGGCCACGAGATCCTCAGTTTTCTCGATGCCTACCCCTGGTACAACCAATTACGGATGAACCCGGGTGATCAGGAAAAAACCTCCTTCATTACTAAATACGGCACACACTGCTATAACGTGATGTTATTCGGGTTGAAAAACGCCGATACCACTTACCAACGCCTTACATTGACGATATGTTGTTTAAGTCCCTGCCAGTAGAGGACCATTTAAAATATTTGTAGGAAACATTTAGCATATTGAAGAAATACAATATGAAGCTGAACCCGGAGAAATGTGCATTTATAGTTAGGTCGGGTAAATTCCTCGGATTCATGGTATCCAACCGGGGAATCGAGATTAACTCCGACAATATCAAATCCATCGAAGATATCACGGTTATGGATAACTTGAAGGCCGTGAAAAGATTAACCGAGCACATAGCCGCCCTGTCCGATAAGAGCCACTGGTTATTCACAATATTGAAGAAGAAGAATAGTTTCTCATGGAACCCAGAGTGCCAACGTGCCTTGGAGGAACTCAAGCGGTATCTATCGAGCCCACCACTACTTCACACGCCGAAGACAGACGAACAACTATACATGTGCTTGGCAGTATCAGAGATAGAAGTAAGTGGAGTCCTGGTCCAGGAAGAGAAAGGTACTCAATTTCCAATTTACTATGTTAGCAGGACCCTAGGTGAGGCCGAAACTAGGTACCCTTACCTAGAAAAGCTGGCGCTCGCTTTGCTAAGCTCCTCTAGAAAGCTAAAACCATACTTCCAATGTCTCTCCATATGTGTCGTGACTACTTACTCGTTAAGGAATGTCATGCATAAGCCCGACCTCTCGGGCCGGTTGGCCAAATGGGCCATGGAAATCAATGGGTACGATATTGAATATCGACCCCCGACTGCCATTAAATCTCAAATTTTAGCAGACTTTGTGGCCGACTTTACGCCGGCCCTAATACCCGAGGTCGAAAGAGAGTTATTAATCAACTCAGAACCTCCTTGGGTATCTGGACCCTCTTTTCGGACGACGTTTCGAACACAAAAGGGTCCGAACTTGGCATCGTATTGAAGCCACCAACATGCAATGTAGTTAGAGTATCTATTAGGACTGTGAAATGGACTAACAATGAGGCCGAATATGAGGCCATGATTGCAGGTCTCAAACTAGCCAAAAGCTTGGGGGGCAGAGGTGATCGAAGCCAAGTGCGACTCCCTCCTTGTGATGAACCAAGTTAATGGACGTTCGAAGCCAGAGAAGAACGAATGCAGAGGTGCCTGGATAAGTTGCAGGTAACATTACATCAGTTCAAAGAATGGACTTTGCAACACGTACCTCGGGATCAAAACAGTGAGGCCAATGCCCTCGCTAATCTAGGGTCATCGGTCGAGGACGACGAGTTTAATTCGGGGCAGTCATACAACTTATGAGATCGGTAGTGGAACAAGGCCATGCCTAGATTAACTCAACGAGCCTAACTTGGGGCTGGAGGAATAAATATATAGAATATCTGAAGACCGGAAAATTGCTCTCGGATACAAAAGAATCAAGGGCCTTGCATACAAAGGAAACCCGGTTTAGCATGTCCGGAGACGGAACCCTATTCAGAAGAACATTCAATGGCCCACTTGCGATATGTCTAAGATCAGGGGATACAGAGTACGTTTTGAAGGAAATCCACGAAAGCACCAGTGGAAATCATTCAGGCGCTGAATCATTGGTTCGGAAAGTGATCAAAGCCGGCTACTACTAGATTTATATGGAAAAAGATGCGAAGGAGTTCGTACGAAAATGTGATGAATGTCAAAGACACGCTTCGATGATTCATCAGTCCGGGGAGCTGCTGCATTCGATTTTGTCTCCATGGCCGTTCATGAAGTGGGAAATGTATATCGTTGGCCCCCTTCCGTGGGCACCTAGTAAGGCTCAATTTATATTGCTTATGACTGTTTATTTTTCTAAGTGGGTGGAAGCCCAGGCATATGACAAGGTTAGGGAGAAATAAGTCATCGATTTTATTTGGGACCACATCATATGCCGGTTCGGAATGTCGACCGAGATCGTGCGACAATGGAAAACAGTTCATTGGCAACAAAGTAAGCAAGTTTCCTGAGGACCATAAGATCAAAAGTATCCTATCAACACCCTACCACCCTAGTGAAAACGGACAAACAGAGTCCACTAACAAAACTATACTCCAAAACCTCAAAAAGAAGTTGCCCGACGCCAAGGAAAAATGGAAATAAATCTTGCCCGAAGTCCTGTGGGCATACCGTACGACCTTGTATTCCACTACCGAGGCCACCCCGTTCTCGCTGGTTTACGACGCCGAAGCTCTAATACCGGTCAAAGTCGGAGAACCGTGTCTCAGGTTTCGATATGCAACCAAAGAATCAAACGACGAAGCCATGAGTATGAGCCTGGATCTTATAGATGAAAGTCGTGAACCCGCCTTTGTTCGGTTGACCGTCCAAAAATAACGGATCGAGAGGTATTACAATCGAAGAGCCAACCTTCGATATTTCAATGTCTGGGACTTAGTGTTAAGGAACATCATGCTAAGCACCCGGAACCCAAACGAAGGGAAGTTGGGTCTGAACTGGGAAGGTCCTTATCGAATTATCGAGATCATCAGAAAGGGATCATACAAACTCGGAACAATGAACGGTGAGCAACTACCGAACAACTGGAACATAACTCACTTAAAGTGATTTTACTGCTAAGGTATTACCTCATTCATTCCTTTTACTTATTAGCATTTTGAACTAACACTTGCATGCGACCGTCAAAGAACGACACAACTTTTAGGCCTGAAAGCACGCGTTACACATTTTTCTCTAAACCGGTTTTGTAGCAAATGGGTTTTTCGGCAAAGTTTTTAACGAGGCAACAGTAAATCGTGCTAACTTAAAATTGAAGGCCGGCTACGAAGTGGTGTCAAAGCTCATGACAACAGTATTTGAGACTTCTCTATGATCGGCCTCGAACACTGGGGGATATAAC
This sequence comes from Nicotiana otophora, assembly GCA_000715115.1. Lineage (NCBI taxonomy): Eukaryota > Viridiplantae > Streptophyta > Magnoliopsida > Solanales > Solanaceae > Nicotiana > Nicotiana otophora. The sequence continues at coordinate 12,265 of AWOL01S0518280.1, forward strand.
CCTCAGATAATGACTTTAGCAAGGAATGAAACTTTATGATCGAATAGTCTCGGCTCGATCGATAGGATTTACTTTAAGGGACGAACGGTCAAATGAATCGTGCCCACATAGACTGCTCGATCCCTGACATAAAGCGTGTACACATGTGTAATCGTATATATTACGCACAGAATTAAAAAGAAGTTTCTACCTTGCGATAAATATCATGTCCATTTAAAAGCTTTTCCTGTTAAGGAATTTCGTACATTCGATCCCCTAAAAATATCGAGCCCAAGGGACGTCTTTATCCGGGTTTAAAGGATCACTCTCATTCGAGGACTGCCATCCAAAAGACAAACTCAGACGACCCGGACTATCAAAGCCCGAGGGCACAAGACCTATTAGGCAGCGCCCGAACCTTAAAGGCTACGGCCATCCCCATTCGGGGACTGTTATCATGGACTAGACCGGATAACTCGGGGTAACAAGCCTACTGGCCAACACCTGAACTAAAAAGGCTACGACCATACTAAAATAGCTCAGAGACGTCCGAGACCCATAAGAAAAACCGAGGCCTTCAAAATTTCTAAACCGGTTCAAAAGGATACCCTCGGCAAAATTATCATCTAAAAAGTTCTAAGTATTTTTAGGAAATCTTCCGGTCATATTGAGCCCCCACAAATCGTAAATACAATAATATCAAAAGAAAGGCATGTTCGAACCTCCGAACAAGACCTAATTATTATATGCTAAGG
>AWOL01S0518653.1:0-14382 GCA_000715115.1 Nicotiana otophora
TTGAATAATATATCAGTTTCTCTCTATACTTGTCTTTACTTTAATGTCTTTATTTTATAACAAGGGATACTTTTTTTTGTTTTTCAAAAGAGAAGCGTATTAGTGAGAGATTTTTCACCAACACGGCGACACCCATTGGAAAATAGCTTTTTCGAATTATCAGTTCTGATGACTATTTTGGTATTCATAGCAAGTTAGAATACTGTGATGGGTCAAAGGCCATCATGTAAAAAAGAATCTTCACATTTATAACCGGTTGGCAAATTGGCAATAACTTGAAAATATCAAGCTAGGGCAAAAAATGAAAAAATTAGTTGGCGTAGACACACTTTTAGGCTCCGTTATTAGAGTTTGGCCAACTTTTCACAAACATTTTGGCTATGTTTTAATCTCCATCATTTATATACAAAATAAATAAATAATAAAATGAAGAGGAGATTCATTATAATACCCCAAGCTAAACAGCCTAGTTTGCACCCTGCTAGAAGAGAAAATTGTTGGTATTCTAACCGGTAAGTCAATATTGCTGAGGTTAACAAGCTAGTATCATGTGTTTGATCCAAAAATCTTCCTGTTAAAGCACAATCCATTCATTCTCCAAGACTTTGCATAGACCTTCCAGATTTAACACAACAATTAACTCTTATACAAGTGTTATCAGCACACTCGATTAACAAAGACACCCGCCAAAAGAAGTAAAAAGGTTGTCTATGAAATAAACCAACAGTTTACAGTTCCAAGGTAGAAATGAGGTGCCTGTGGGGGCTACGAGGAAGGTCATGGGGACATAAACAAGGTAAAAACACGATTAATATGTGATTTGGGATTAAGCAAAACAAGAATAATGAAAAATAAGTCAATGAGATAAGCATAACTAGCACTATGACCATGGTAGCAACTCATGATGTAGAATGGGCAATAACTAACACGCTATAAAGACAAGGTCAATTAAATGTGGCAATAATTTACGAATGAACTGTACAAAGGGATCATCGATGCTTGATACGCAATTTTAGATACAAAATGGCTAAAAATGTGAGTTGGACAATAAGAAGAAGGATAAGCTCACCACTCCTAAAACATTCTTCCAGAACAAGACCATAAGAGAGTCAGTGATTGAGCTCACCAACCCATCAACCTTCTTCTGACTTTGTCTACAATCTGATTTCTACCAACCATACATGACATGTCAAATCTACAATTTTCGTCTAAAAGGAATCTGTAAACCTCCCACACGCGATCACTTGTACAATGCCTTCCAATTTCCGCCTGCAAAAAGATATTAAAGGTCATCCACCGAGTGAAGAGGGATGAAGTGATATAGTGAACCACCCGGAGCTGTAAAATTAAAAACATGGGCATGAGCACCAGGTCTATAAATGAGAGATTAGTTGCTTAAAGAGATAAAGCCTCCATTCAATTTTCTTTAGAACTTTGTCCTTTAAGAAAAGGTGCATACACACGCAATCCGTCACTTTGAAACATTCCTTCACCACTAGATACTTACCGAGAAGATGCAGATCCCTAGGGTCTTCATTGCCAGTGTAACGTCATAGAAAACACGTGGTCTACCCTTTCCAGATAGCTCCACAGGATTAGCAACCAAAAGTTCAGTATCTGGCCCACGATTTGTGATGATTACACGTAGAGGATGAAGCATTTCCGCTTTTAAGCGGGAACAAAGAACATCTTGTTTATCTGGATCCACAATCTTTTTCCCATCCTTCTGCCGAATAAAAAGGTCTAATTCCCTTTGACCCTTATTAACCGCTGAAAATCGACCATAAGCAATCTAAACACAAGAGGAAAGATCAACTATCAGATTAACCAGCATGCTTTTCTAATTCATTCTTTCAGTGCCATATAATCCAATGACAAGTAGAAATATAAACCTAGATGAAAGTAATGGATTTGGAAAAAAACATCTCATCTATGAACAACAAACTTTTGAAATATTCGGCAAGTGTTACAGAACAAGGTTTTGCTTATATCATTAAAACAGTAACGGGAAGAATCATCTTCTTCCTTCGTTTGATAGGTAAACAAGCATTCAGTTTCCATAACAGAAGGCAGAAACTTACAATAATGATTACCTGCCAAGAATACATTATTCCTTATGTCCCATTTTGGCTGTCCACTTTTAGTTTGACATATTTTCTTTTCATGAAAAACATGTGAATCTCTGTGTTTTAGAAGAGTAGAAGAAAAGATAAAGTTGTACTGAGAAGACTAGAAACGGGACCATGAAACTTCTTAAAATATATTAAAATTTTTAGTTTAAAGAAAGTGGAAAAAATTTCGAACATAAACGAAAGTAGGAAAGGCATTTTAGAGAAGCAGTGTCATTTTACGTCTGAGGTTAAAGAATAGGAGGATGAAGATATTTGGCGGAAAAAGATCAGGACCTAGCACTGGATTAGGAGACAAAATAAGACTATTGAGGATGCTTCTGCATAGGCATAATGTTTACCATTTCATCAAAGTGGAGACCAACATTGACAATATCATTGAACTTGCGTACCTAATTTTCTCTATAGCATAGACAATTCTAGTACTTTTGGTCCAATGTTTGCTAGGAGTCTTTTGGTCTTGTTAAAGATTTATATGCCAGTACAGAGCTTCTAGGGCTAAAGAAACTAACCTTTTAGACATGGACAATGAGGATTCTATAGTCGACCCAAACTTGCTCGGGATTGAGGCGTAATAGTTGTAGTAGAAAATAATGCAATTATCCTTCAAACTCATTGAAGTCAGGGAGGAACCCAATTCAGGTCAATACAGCCAATTATAACAGGACACTCTCACAACTATAAACAACAAAATGAAAGGGGAAAAGTAAGAAATATATAATTTTTAATATAATAGTCAGTACCTGAATATCGCAGTCTTTCAATGTGCGCATAATGTCATAAAGAAAACCCTTGTGATCAACACAATCAATCTGAAGTAATGTATGTGCGGGGCTCATCGAATTATCTATTGTCACACTAGCCCTCTTCAAATTCATCATATCTGGGCTAAGAGCCTGTGTGCGAAATTCATTATCTGATAGTTCACACCTAAATAATTCCTCAGCAACTGATGAAGAAAGAGAAGAGACACATTGCAGGTTGTCATACTGTGAGCCTGCTAACTGAAGCTCACAACTAAATGATTGGCCCAGAACAGCATGCAACTGCTTGTACGTCTCATCTTGCCTCTCTTTTGTGTGTAAGAGCTCCCTGAACATGAATATTAGTGAAGAGATATCATCGATAGCTATAAGATCTTTAATTAACACAGTAGAAAAGCAGAAGTTTTGTGCTGAAAGATCTATATTACAATATCTCAAAAATATTTCATTTTCCATCATTAACCTCTCTGAATAATATTATAATTGGTAACAGACATACGGGAATACAATTATAAGATTTAAGGCAGGAAAAGGTAAATGGAAACATCATCTGCAGATTATATTTTTGTTAGTCCAATATAAAGTATGGATGAAAACAGGACCTTACGTATCAGAAATGGATGTTATTAGTCTTCTGAACAGGGATATATCATGCATGCTTATTAACATTCTTAAAAGTCAGTTTGATACAAATGAAGCAACATCAATGGAGCAAATACGAGAATCGCTAGTTTTTTTTTCTTTTAAATCCAATAAGACCTACATAATAAATTAGTGAGAGTCTAAAACGAAGAAGCATCATGTAAGCCCCAAGATACTGCAGCGGAAAGACACAAAAAGTTAACAAAACACGGTAATTCCTATTCAAGACGTGTTAACAGTTAATTCACTTAAACCAGATTCTCTTTTTTCATTCAGACCCCACTGTCCCGCTCCACCATGCATTTAACCCGAGTTCTGTATCAGACTGTTTAAGAGATCACAACAAGAACAACGACAGGTCCATTACAACTCTACAACTCGATATTCTTTGACCAAAATGGGGAAGAGATTTCCTTACAAGTTGTCTGTTATGAAGAAAAGGTCCAGCACACGACCATCTGGAGTTGTTGTCACCTTTACCCTTTGGATGGTAAGCTCAAGCTCACAGAGAACTTGGGTAACATCTAGCAAAATCATGCAATTAAATCAGAAAAGAACAAACATTAGTCAAAAATTAGGACCAGCAAGAAATTTATTTTACCATGCAATAATCCTCTTCGGTCGCGGCTGCAAAATGTCAGCAGGTATACAGGAGAAGAAGCGGCAGGCGGAGATGGTTGGTTCAAATAGAATGAAACAGAACATGACGGGCATACTGATAGAAGGCGCTCCTTCAAATTCGCCCACCTTACCATAGGTGAGGAAGCATGAGGAACCACCCATAATATCACATAGCACCATATCCCATCTGTTGAAACATCTGATTCATAGAAACTTTGAGCACTTACTAAAGACGAAGAGAAAAGGAAAACTAAATAGATCAAGGGAGCTAAAGTGCCAACATCTAGTCAATGGCAGAGCTACCTTTGGTGTAGGGGATTCAGTTAAATTCCCTTCGCCAGAATCTTGCACTGTGCAGGAAGGGTAAAATATTTTTATTTTTTTTACATATATAAAATATTGAATCCTCTTGACATTGGTTCATATTTTAGGTGTGACATTTTTACACTTTTTTGAATCCTCTCACTGAAATTCCTAGTTATGCCACTGCCATTAGTACATATCAATAGTTTTAAAAGAACAGGAGAAGCAAAGTCCGACAGCTAAAATTGTACAACTCGATGTTCATTCACCTCAACAAAAGCGTGAAAACCAATATGGTAGTATAACTTCATGGTGAATCCATGATTAAACATCGTGCCTTTGCCACCCCTTTAATACATATACGTACGTTTTCTTTAAATTTTCTAGGCCGAGCCCGAGACAGTGGGCAAACATTTGCACCATCTATCAGCATATATGCTAAGTCCGCTCTGCTTCACATATCACTGCATACATATATGTCTAAAAGTTTCAAGGAAAAACTAGACAAAGTATGCACAAATGCTGGCCATGGAGATATATAATTTCAATACAGAAATAGGAAACAAAGCTTCCCTTAACATGAGAAAATACGAGTAGATTGTTTAAATCATTAAAAAAATTGAAACTTATAATAATCCCGCAACAAGCAACTTATACGCAACATTCAAAACCCTAATCAGACGAAATGCTAAACAAAATAGAAGTAAATAGTGTATAAGATCAGAGCTAGAAGCATGGGGAGAAAACGCGAAGCTGGGATATATATATAAATAAAATCCGATAAGATATAAAATTAGTAGATTACCTCCTTTGATAATGTAGAGACCAAAATCGAGAATAGTATAGCAAATATCACAGCCGAGGCCGGTTTTGTCCGGACAATTTACCGTAATTACATAAGGTTCACCAGCCTTCTTCCCTTTCTGAATCACTACGGCGTCGTCAGTCGGCAATCCCATGCCGGAGCTTCTTCCCTTGGCCAGTTTTCAGCATTTGCAGGCAAAAATACTGGAACGTTCAATTTTAGCAGGTAATTTTGTTGTTTCAGACATAAAACGGTACTGGTAATATATAATTGTAAGATGTGAACCATTTCAATTTATGTAAATCCTAATTCTATTAACTTGTGTTTAATAAGTAAGGGTTAAAGTGTATTGGTCAAAACTTGAGAAGTTGATTTGCTAATAAAATAAGTAACTTCTAATTTTGATGAAAAGTAGGATAAAAGAGTTTTAAGAATAACTGATCCTTTTTTCTACTGGTTAATTGACTTTTATTTTTGATGAAAAGTTGTAATGAAAGAATTTTCAAAAGTGATTTGTCCACTTAAAAGAACTTATGCATCTACGTAGTTTTAAATGTAAGAAGGGATAAGAGTGAAAATAATTTGTAGAAAGGTTCGAAAGGATAGAGTGGTTCTAATCGAATCAAGATCAAGAAAACATCACGAATTAGTTAAGTTTTTTTGAATAAAACATTCTGTATGGGTATACCGCAAAAATAATCTAGTTTCATGACCCTAATATTATGCCAGGATTAATTGTTTGTAATTCAAGGAGTATGTCGTAAAATTCTTACATAGATATGTTGTTGTGAAGTTTTATATAATAATGTAAAATAACCTTAAAATAAAAGAGGTTACTTTTTTTGTGGGAAATTATACGTTAGTTGTTAAGTCGTTACGTGTGGCCTTTTCTGGATATGGTCCTGCTCCGTCGTTGTGCTAATTATTGGCTACATTTATCTTATCCTATGCTTTTAGAAAAACTGTGGAAAACATAATCCCTGATAATAGGTGGGTTCTACCTGTATTATTCTGCAACTCCAAAGTTAAGGCAATAGTCTCTATTCTGCCCTTCTTTTGAGAGTAATCATATGTAGAATTTGTCTCAGGAAACCTTAAGTCTATCGAAATCAATATTGGCAAAGAAAATAACACGGCAGAAGCAAAGGATTAACATAGGTAAATCAAAATTTAAGTTTTTTCGGTTTCCCAAAAATTGAAAGAGCTGAGCAGTGTATGTCTTGAAATTCTACTGCTAGTTACTGCTGATTACATGTTCTAATAGAAATTCGAACGCGGTCAAATAGTTCTTTTATATATACTAGTTGGAAGCTAGCTCATCCTAATAGACTACTAAACTTTATTAGGTAAAAATCCTATTAGATTACCAAAAAACATAGAACTATTTTTGAAGAACCAATATTCAACATACCAAATAGCCTTCAGGATAAACATCGCGCTGGCCCTACTGCAGTTCATTTTTCATTTCCTTAGGCTTGCCTCATAAGTGTAATCCTCTTTCTTGAAGATAATTTTTTATCAGTATGAACAAAACACAGAACACTAACATCTGGTGTTACAAATATACACAATGGCACAAACTTCATCAACCATATATATACGAATATATTGAAAGAATGTACAGCCAATGCGGGCTAGCCAAACTAGTTTATGCAGATCTTCCATCTGAGAGCCATTCTATCAATTACTACCAGATCTTCTTTTGGATCTTCAGTGACTTATATCAATTCATGTGAATAAAGGATCACAGTTTTGGTCAATTCAGTAGGACATGGAACTCTTTCGACACGAAAATATAGCAGTAATCAGATGTTTGATTGAATCCTTTTCATGCTCATTGATGAATTATATCACCATGTACAGAACAAAAAATAAGAAATTCAAGAGAAAGTAATGTAAGCCCTATGTGATCAATATATCTATGTTGTCAAGTACACAGCAGAAAGATTTGGGTAACTTTTATGGCATTATAGTCCCTGAAGCAAAAAGTATTAGGTTCAATTTTCAACTAATAGTTAAAAAGTAATTAAGTGTTACTTTTAGCAAAGACAACATAACTTGAGAGCACAATTTAACAAAGAATACATTACTGAATAAAAGAATCTCAATACCATTTATATGCCAGCAAGGAAAACCTCAGATCTTCTATTTCTTGTGTTACTCTTTCAGTAGTCACTTGTACATTTTTGAGTATTGCATTCACCAATAAGATAATATGTCAGTTCTGAAAGGTTCACCAACCACTGAAAGCAATATAGTCAGCTTTTCCACAATACTTCTATGATGGAGGAATTCTTTGTCATTTTTCTTTTTAGCAGCTTCATAGAATTGTAATATACTATTACTATCTTTTGCCTTTTTTGAGTTCAACAAGAATTAAAAGAATAACTAATTAAGATGTAAAAGCTGATAAGTCAGCAATAATGATAGGTACCTTATACTGACGAGTCAGTTGGTGAGCTGAGCTTTCTCATGTGGTGGGGAGCACGGATAGCCTGTTGCAAGTAAAGTAATCGTTTGCAGATGTTTACATCAAAAGAGATGACAAAAACTAAGGAACTCAACATATCTTCACGTTCAAAGTGCAAGAGAGCTTGATGAAGCTGGAGTTAACTTCTCAAAAATCAAACATTTATACAAATTTGGAAAAAGAAACTGTTGGTTATCCCACAAGTTTATTCGATATCAAGTTCGAAAATGGATTGATGGAAATCCCTTGTTTAGACGCCATCGATGCAATGGAGACCATCTTGAGAAATCTTTCACGGAGTATACATGTCTCATGGATCATCTTATCAACTCAGACAAAGATTTGAATTTAATGATGATTCGGTGCAGGCGAAGCAAATCACATATTTGTCTGAGTTGATAAGTCGATATTAGAAACATTTGGGATGTAAATTAGATGAGTGTTGCTCATAAGTTGTGAGCTTTCTCTAAGACAAATTTCCAGCAAAACAAGGAATTCCATCAAACCAATATCGAATTTGATCGAATAAACTCATGCAATCACATAAGTTGTCCCTCGTCCACATCTGCATAAATATTTCTAATTTTTGAAAAATAAGCTCAGCTTCATCAATCTCTATTGCAATTCACATATGGTTGGGCATCATGTTGAGGCCCTTAGACTTTAGCATTTCAAGCTCAGCTCGCTGGTTTAGTGGAGGCCATTCTTAGCTCTATCCAAACTTGCAGCCACAACAAGGACACTGCTAATGGCATCTTGTCTTCCAACTCAAAAAATCCAATATCTGTGTTTGAATAGCGGTTGCACTGATAAGTGCTAACTGTATTGTTCCCTTCACAAACCACGAGTTAATTATTTACTGATGCATTTGCCAAGTAAAACGTGTGGATTTAATAGGAAAAAATGACTTGCATAACAGAATATCGAGAAATTCCATTGAAATACAATACCGCACATCTTAAAGGTTTTGTAAAGGATCAATCTGACTATTTTCTAAATTGAAGAAAAAGATAACCCAAATAAATAAAACACTTACAGTTTCCTTTCGAAAAACTCAGCAGTTATTAAAGTCTCCAGTGAGAAGCCCGATGGCAATGACTTCTCTCGATGAATCAGTTATCGCTGAAAATCTCTGGCCAACGGAGACTGCTTATATGGACTAAGGAGCAGAAAACATAGATCAAAGCGTTTTAATTTGACCCATCCCAGCCCATTATAGATTTTTAAAAGCAGTACTGACCCCACCAGATCCGCAAATGCCTTGCTTTGTCAGTGGCATACTGGCATTGAAAAGTAGAGGCAAGGTGTCAATTTAACAACATTGATTAAAGAAGAATAATTTGTCTACCCTTCTCAGCTTCTACTTATGATGGTGGCTGTTAATTATTCATTGTTTGAACAAGTTTTGTTCATCATTAAAGGTTCCTATTCACATTTGAAAACTTATTAATGTGAAGCAAGTGCTGCAGGAATAAGTCGATACCAAAGGAACAACGCATTTATGATTTTGTGAGCAGACATCTCTACACAGTAATAGGACAAGAAACTCTAATTAGCTGTCGTTAAATATTGCAAATATCTATGCTCAGAATTCATCAAATTGTCTTCATGAGACAAGAAATGCAAACCTTTGGAAAGCTAATCAAAACAGAGCCAGAGAGTAAAACAGAGCCATCTCAATAGGAATATCTCCAGCTGCAAAGAAATAGTGGCAGCTTAAATGATTTATTCCTAGTTGAACTGCAAGAAAAATCATATCAAATGCTTGACACTGAAAAGGCTGATACAAGCAAGTGTTACGTCATATATGGAATTGCGCCAGTTCTCTTCTAAATTGAAACACACCAGCAAATAACCATATCATTTAACCACCGTACAAGTAAACCAACATGTGTAATCACAAGTCATAAGAACTCAGGTATGTGTAACAAAGCTATAATGAAAGACAAGGATACCAAAGGAATTAGCTGCTCAGCCATTTCAAAGAAAAAATTAGCATAGCTACTCCACCATAAGGAATTGCATCAATTACCACTACAATTGTATATGCTTGGAAGAGCAAATGCATACTCGCCTAAGCCTCCTCATCATTATGAAACACCCGACAATTCCAATAAACAAAAAAGAACAAGGATATGTAATGTAGTAAATGCGAAATATTTCTAGGAAATAGTCTCTATTACTTGATTTTATAACGAGGAATTACAATATCCAGACCTTAACAACAGAAACTTAAAGTACCCTAGCTTAAACGGACCGCTAAAACAAACATGAAATCTACAATCACTAACAACAAAACACTATAAACCCTAACCCCCAATATTTAACCTCCAAATCCGTACAAGGTCCTTCCCTGCCTCTTGAGAGCGTACACAACATCCATAGCAGTAACAGTCTTTCTCCTAGCGTGCTCAGTGTAGGTCACAGCATCACGAATCACATTCTCCAAAAAGATCTTAAGCACTCCACGTGTCTCCTCGTAAATCAACCCAGAAATACGCTTGACACCACCCCTACGAGCAAGCCTACGAATAGCTGGCTTTGTAATCCCCTGGATGTTATCTCTCAACACTTTCCTGTGCCTCTTTGCTCCTCCTTTGCCCAATCCCTTGCCTCCCTTTCCACGTCCAGACATTTTTCAAAAGCTTGAGAGAGAGAATAGAAATTGAATTTCTAGGGTTTTGAATTTAAAAGAGAGAAATGAACTTTGATTGTATTAGATGAGGTGAAATGGCTGAGTTTGTTGTTATTTATAGCCGCTGGTTTTGTGGATCGGCTGTTTGAAGTTGTGGAAAAGGTTAAATCGTGACCGTTAGTGTTTTGGGGATTTGAAAAGAAAATCGACGGTTAAGAGTATCGATCCGAGTGAAAGGATGAAACGTAATGTGAATCGTTGATTGGATAGAGAGCAACGGCGAGGAGTGCTTTTTGTGTGTTGACGCGGATTGTGCTTTTTGGCTGAGATAGGCATTGTACTTTTGGCGGGGTTACGGAAAATTGTATTTTGGAGTATGAAAACGAAATGTGATTTGAATTTCGAAATTTTTTAAGAGCATGAGTAAACTTTAGGAGGTCAAAACTTGGATTAATTTAAAATTACCGAGGTTTTTTATTGTTTAATCTAAGTAAGTACTTAAGCATTTGGATAGTATCTGAGTTGAAATTGAAAAGGCTAATCATTAAATTTGAACTTGAAATATGTATAATAATTTTTTTCCACTAACTAACTAATCAAGTATGAACAACAAAATGAAAATTTACCTTACTATATTAAGTTAAAATGACCTGATTATATAGTAAAGTACTTATGTTTCTACCATGTTGAGAAAATTAGATTATCTCTGCAAAATATTTTTATAAGGATGATAATGAGATGTGTAAATCTAATAAATGACCTTTTTATTAATTTCATTAGGCTCTATAGCGGAATTACCTACTCTAATTTATGTAATTGTCTTGGTTTACTTTGCAGTGTAAAATATTCTCTCCGTTCACTTTTATTTGACATGTATACTAAAAATAAATTTTTATTTTTGCTTGAGAAGACAAATTTTTTTTCTGTTATACCCACGGTATTTATTACTTATTTCAAATTATTTTCTCAAATCCAATAAAATATGCATTAATTAATATGGGTATCATAATAAATTATGCACTTCATTTATTATTTCTTAAACAGCATAAAAAGTCAAAACATATCAAGTAAAAGTGAACGGAGGAAGTAGCAATCAGTGTTTTTTAAAAATGGGAGAGCAAGCCCGGGCACTTTGCTTGTGACAAAGCGGGCATAAAGTCCACGAATCTTTAAATATTTGTACTTTATATATTTAGAAAATTGGTATATAAATAGAAAATAATATAGAAAATACATTAAAATAATAAAACTACAAAGTTAAATGGCTGAATACATACATATACATAGCCCCTTAAACTTGTTCATTATTTTCATTTAGACACTTGAACTCATTGGTGCTCAAATTATATTGTGTAATTGAACACGCATTGCTGACATGGCACATCATGTGTAGTAGACTCTCCTTTCAGATAGTGAAAAGTCCTAACCTTTATTTTATATATATTTTTTATTTTGTGTCCTTCAACCTCAAATTTTCCACCACCATCTTCACTTCCTCCATCACCATTCCCACCACCTCCAAAAACAATTCCCTTAAATTGTTTTAGCTTTTCTTTTTCTTTTTTTTTTCCACAGTTACTTCTCCTCTTCATCATATAAAATTTGTCTCTCCCTTTTATCAAAATTACCTTAAATTTGTCTTTCCCTAAAATCACCACTGCCACCTTTACCGGCGAAATTCAGACCACCAGCGATTACCTTCTTCTTTCTCTCGCCTTCTTCTTTCTTCCTCACATATATAAAACTCATTTCTTTCGGATAACCTACTTCTATAGCCATTGACACACACACACCTATTCATGAATGCTTTGAAGGTTTTATTGGGTATGACATAATTAAAAGTTGAACAAGTTTGATCCCATGAATCAACAAGATTCATAGATCTCAGTTTTCTGAAATATGTGGTATATAAATCTACTAGAAATTAAACTTAAATTAACAATGTAAAATGTAGTATGAAAGAAGATAGAATGAAGTACATTGGAATGATGAAGTTGGACGACAGTGGGTAGTTGTTTAATCAAAAAATGAGAGAGTTTAAATGGGCAACCTCTATTGAATGGGCAATTACAAGTTTATTCTGCTAGACCATCCTAGTTAAGAGAAGAAGAAAAGTCCATGCAAGAAGGTTCATGTGACTGCATCCAAATCATGTTAAGTATGGGATTTAAGCCTGCTTGGAGATTTCATATCTCTCACGCGCGTGAATTCATCCTAACAATTATCGATTAGGTTAAAATAAGAAATTCTTCAGATGATCAAGGGAGCTCACTTATCCAGTAGATGAGATTAGGGTGAAATATATTACATTTTCTTCGATTGGTTCGACTAAGGTTTTCTTTCTGCTTTGACTTGGCTTCCTTGTCTTTTGATATGGACTTGCATATATTACACAAATGACTATGTAGAGTTATTTATGCTATCTGACTTGAGTTAGACAAGTTAAAAAATTCTAACATAATTTTAAAACTGTTTGAACATAATTTTGGTCTTTGAATAATATAAAGGCTTATAAAAATATCACGATACGAATTAGAGCGGTCAATATAGACTGGCCTGATGCAGCATAGCCCAGTCCGCACAGGCTTTGACATTTTGGCGGGGTTGAACTGGGCAAGCTCACTATTTTGATGGGCCTTAAAATAGTTAGCCCAACTTTACATGGGTCATGGCCCCCACGGGCTGGCCCACCTTTTCAAAAGTTATTTTTTATATTTTTAAAATTTTAACTTTTAACCTAACAACAACAACAACAATCCATTAAAATCCTACAAGTGGTGGTCTGGGGAGGATAGTGTGTACGCAGACCTTATCCCTACCCGGAGGAATAGAGAGGTTGTTTTCGAAAGACCCTCGGCTCAAGAAAATGGAGAAGACGAGAAGAGAAGGGAAGGGAAGGGATAATATATTAATACCATCAAACATAAACCAATGAAATATTAGCATCATAAAAACTAGAAAATAGTTGAAATGCAATAACAAAACCAGGAAATAAGGATGATGCTATGAAAACGTAAGGATAGGGAGAACACAACATTAACTCATAGCAGTCTAAGACCACCCCTATCGAACTAGCCTCACCCCAGGACTCAACTACATCCTAACATACAACCCTAATGCTCAACCTCCACACATTTCTATCAAGGACCATGTTCTCGAAAATCAGCAGCAATGCCAGTAAAAATAGCACAGGCTAGCCAGTTTTCGGACTGGTCATTCAAAAATAACCAGCGTTTGCAAAATCATTGAAAAATAGCCACTATTTTACTGCAACACGGAAAGTTCCACCATTTTTTATTTTGTCTCCTTCAACCTCAAATTTTCCACTACCATCTTCACTTCCTCCATCACCATTCCCACCACCTCCAAAAACAATTCCCTTAAATTGTTTTAGCTTTTCTTTTTCTTTTTCTTTTTCCACAGTTACTTCTCCTCTTCATCATATAAAATTTGTCTCTCCCTTTTATCAAAATTACCTTAAATTTGTCTTTCCCTAAAACCACCACTGCCACCCTTACCGGCGAAATTCAGACCACCAGCGATTACCTTCTTCTTTCTCTCGCCTTCTTCTTTCTTCCTCACATATATAAAACTCATTTCTTTCGGATAACCTACTTCTATAGCCATTGACACACACACACACACCCCTATTCATGAATGCTTTGAAGGTTTTATTGGGTATGACATAATTAAAAGTTGAACAAGTTTGATCCCATGAATCAACAAGATTCATAGATCTAAGTTTTCTGAAATATGTGGTATATAAATCTACTAGAAATTAAACTTAAATTAACAATGTAAAATGTAGTATAAAAGAATATAGAATGAAGTACATTGGAATGATGAAGTTGGACGACAATGGGTAGTTGTTTAATCAAAAAAATGGGATAGTTTGAATGGGCAACCTTTATTGAATGGGCAATTACAAGTTTATTCTGCTAGACCATCCTAGTTAAGAGAAGAAGAAAAGTCCATGCAAGAAGGTTCACGTGACTGCATCCAAATCATGTTAA
>AWOL01S0519525.1:2544-14422 GCA_000715115.1 Nicotiana otophora
AATACAGATAGTCCCCCTGCTTTCCTGTAACATAAATTTGTATTATCGGGAAGTTGGTGAGATTCTTCTTTTGGCAGGAATTACTATAATTCCTTTTGAAGGTTACTGATGGTTGATTAGACGCCTGTCTCTCTGCATTTAATGCCTTGAACATGCGTCCTCCTATGATTTAGCATGCCTTTTGCCGGTTATCGAGGTAATTGGAGCCAAGTATTTTAGCCGCCCAAAATTTTACCTATACATATCAAGTCCCTTCTCCTTCGGGTTTACCAGTTGCTTGAACTTCCAACCTGAATTCATGTTCTACATCTCTTCTCTAAACTTTTCCAAACACAGAACTTTTTATTCCCCTCTTCTAATGGATTCTTCATCTAAACATTCTGGTTCTTCGAAGAAAAAGAACAAAAACAAAGATTATGCTCCTCCAACAGTAAGTTCCATAATCCGTAAAAGGGTCAGTACTTTGAAGGATTTAGAGGAGAAATTTTCCACTGATAACCCCCGTACATGGGCGGTTAGCTGGTACCCATCTTCCATTCATCCTTCCAGTATCCCTAATGTGAAAGAAGACTACTGCTGCACAAATTTGGACATCATCGCTCCCGACCTATCGAAGCGAGTGACCCTTCCCAGAGAGGGTTTCACATATTTCTACACGTACCCTTTTACCTTGGGTACATTTTCTTTGAGTGGGGAGCTTGATTCCATGATAACAGAATTTTGTCTCCGCTACCAGGTATGTTTGGCACATGTAAGCCCATTTATTTGGAGGACGGTTTCCTGTGCTTTAAAACCAGAGAAGAGGTGACCCTGGCTCATATAATAAATCTGTACTCCCCAAAGATCTTCCGCGGGGGGGATGATAAATCTTTGTAAGCGTGGTCATCATGCTTTGATATCTAGCATGGATGATGATAATCACCGAGGGTGGACGGAACGGTTTGTTGCAGTTGCCTCCGGTGACATTATTCCAACAACGGCCTCATCATTTCCGGTTGATTAGAACCGTTCCCGTATGTTTCGTTCTATATGTTTTCCCATCCTAAATGCTTTTTTACACCCGTATTGATCTTTTAACTTTTGTATGTTATAGTGACCCGATGGGTCCCACCGGTGGTAGAAGGCTTGGACCGGTGGATTCAAAAGATCTTGGATATCACCACGCCTGAAATCTGCTTGTGGAAAGAATTGTCCATCAAATACGGGTGGAAGGCCAAAAATCATGGTAACTATAATTTGCTTTGCTTTAGTTTTTTTATATGTGGAATTTGGCTGACTTGTTTGTCAAATTAGGTCTACCTCCTGGATCATTCGAGATCCCCGAAGAGGATGTTTTGGCCGATCCTGCTGATGCGGCGAGGCTGCTCCAGGAGGCGCTTGCTCGAACGGGTGCCTCCGGTTCTACTTCGGGCATAAATATTTCTTCATAGAGTCCCCGGCTAGAGAACAAGCAACCAAAAAAAGGCGTTCCTCTACGGCCGGGGAGAAGAATAAGAGGCAAAGGTTGATGCCCCCGAATCATCCCAGGTGGCGATATTGGCCGGTCCTCCCTCCGGGCCGGTCATAGACACCGTAGTGATTGATGATGAAGAAGATAGTGATGATGGAGCTTCTCTTCATAGAAGACAACGATCCTTATCCTCTCAACAGGATGCTCAACCTATTGATGCAGTCACATCCACCGAGAAAGATGTCTCAGTACTTTGGGGAGAGTTTGATTTGGTGAAAAATGTCAACTCCCGTTCTCGGGCCCCAATCATTGTACCCGGTACTACGAGGCAGAGTGTCGGGTCCTTGACATCCTTGGTTGGTGAGCACCCAACGACTAGTGATTTACCAGCTTTATCACCACCTTCTTCGCCACCAGCAGCTACTACATCTTTTCCATCTTCATCCTTGCTTCCCCCAACAACATCATCTCCCGCATCTATCCGTGTTGAAGGCGTTCCTCTTCCCCAGTCTCCTGTTCATGGGAATTTGGGGCAAAATTATGCTGCCCCTTCTGAAGATCCTCAGAGGAGGAGTAATGTTACCCTTTCAGTCTCTACCAGGTGCAACCTTCTTTCCCGGCCGGTGGAGTTTGCTAATTATCTAAAGCCCTTGGCTTTGGAGAAAGATTGAGAAAAGATTCAGACACTCTCGGGAGAGTGTTTGTGGAACAATGCCACACATAATGCCGTTGCGGTATGTTTCTTTCTTTTTCTGATATTTTTCAACTTCTGAATGACTGCATTTTAAGTTTTACCTCTTCTTATCTAGCAGGCCAATTTTCTTACTTTAGAGGGCCTACAAAGGTTAATCTGCGAGAAGGAGGAACTCTCTTTTTAACGGGATCAGCTTTTGGCGGAACGGGACCAGACTGTTCTTCGCCAATCGGAAATGGAAACCAGGGCTACTAAGGCCGTTATTTTGGAAACCCGCTTGCAGATAAGTGAGCAGGAAGTAGAGATCCTTAGGCAGGAAATTGGGCCACTGAGGACTAGCTTTGATGAAGTCAAGGTTAAATGGGCTAAGGTCCAGAACGCCATTCTTGTTGCCAATGACCGTGAGGCTGCTGCTGCTAAAAGGGTAGCTAATTTAGAAGCATCCTTGAATTCTAAGGCCGAAGAGCTTACTGTTGCATAGGTGAAGTATGCCTGGTTGGAGGAGAAGCATAAGAAAACTATCAAGCACAACAGGATCTATAGCTCAATTGTCTATGATCTAGATGTCAGTCTTCGATCTGCTAAGTTTGCCCGGGACAATCTTTCTGTGGAGATCACTCAACTCAAAGAAGAACTCAGGCATCGAGAGGCTTCCCTCGTTGTTGAAAAAACTTACGCCATGTACAACATGAGGAGAAAAACCTTGGAAGCAGCCAAAGCTGGCATTACTAATATTGATGCCAAAATTGCTAAGGCACGCGAGCTTGAGTTGGCTGCAAAAAATGGACTCCCAACGCGGTCTGACATTCCAGGCTCTTCTGATTCAGATTTCGAGATTTTGGACACTGAAGAGGAATCGGAAGGCGATGATGACAAAGACCAAGCTGGGGAAGATGTTGAGCCATCGGTTGAAACTTCCACTGTTCCCGGGAATGTGGATACTTCTCTTCCTCCTCGTTCCGGTGATGCTGTAGCTTAACTTTTTCTTTCCCTGTTTTGTATTTTCTTTGGCACATTCTTGTAAATGAAGACATATTTTTTGCTCAAACATTTGATTAAGTCTTATTTTTGCTTGAATATCTGTGCATATTTTCCTGTATACTTCTGTCTCCGAGCATTATCCCTCTCACATGAGGGTTTCACTAAGTATTTGAGCAAGTTAGGTTTCTACGTCTTTTTGATATGCGGCTTCGGGTGTATTTTTCCCCGATAGCATTTTTGGTTCCGGGCATATATTCTTCCGGAACCAACCTTTTAACGGAAGGGTTTTTATAAGTATTTGCGCAAGTCAGCCTTCTGCGTCTTTTTCATATGTGGCCTCAGGTGTATTTTTTTCCGATAGAATTTTTGGTTCAGGGCATATGTTCTTCCGGAACCAACCCTTTAACGGGAGGGTTTTTATAAGAGTTTGCGCAAGTCTGCCTTTTGCGTCTTTTTCATATGTGGCTTCGGGTATATTTTTCCCCGATAGCATTTTTGGTTCCAGGCATATATTCTTCCGGAACCAACCCTTTAACGGGAGGGTTTTTCATAAGTATTTGTGCAAGTCAGCCTTTTGCATCTTTTTCATATGTGGCTTCGGGTGTATTTTTCCCCGATAGCATTTTTGGTTCCGGGCATATATTCTTTCGGAACCAACTCTTTAACGGGAGGGTTTTTTATAAGAGATGGCCTTCTTATGTTTACGGTGCTCTTGAAGAGGACATCTCTTGTTCATTACGACACTAGTATTTGAAGTATTTGTTTAACTTTCAAATGATAAAATTAGCTCATCGTTCAGACAAGAAACAAGATAAAAGCAAAATGATTTCATTCATTCTGTTTTCATAGTTTATATAGGCATTTTGCTAAGTTGCCATGACTTGTGGCTATCTTGTACAACATATTTCTACGGGGCTGGTTGTGCAGTCCCCGGTCCCAATGATGTGTGGCATTCAGTGTTGCCTTGCCGGATTTTTGTTCCCGATTGACGTGGCATTCAGTGTTGCCTTGCCGTATTTTTGTTCTCGATTGACGTGGCATTTAGTGTTGCCTTGTAATCATATCATTATCCCCCCCTCCCAGTGTTCTAATACGAAGAATATGAGTTGGAACACTGAAAGTCTTGTATCTTCGAAGGTTCCACCAATGAATTCCTACGTATCCCTTTGCTCGGTAACATATTTTGCTTTCCCTTCGGAATTCATGTTGTCGAGCGAAAGGATACCTAACAATCCTCTAGTGGTTTGTACTCGTGAACGGTTGGGTAACCTCTGTTCGGTAGCAAACTTATCTTCCCGGTGGGAATCTGCAATTGAATCAAAGATTATCTGACCAACCACGAGTGGAGACTTGCTTGTTTGCCTCATCAAAAACCTTGCTTTTTATTTGACCGTTATTTTTCAGCAATAATATTTTTTTAGATGAGCCACGCTCCAGTTGCTAGGCAGCTTGTCTCCATTGTGGTTTTCCAACTCGTATGACCCTTTACCGGTGATAATCCAGTAAGGGCCTTCCCATGTAGAGGATAATTTTCCGACGTTGAGTTCTCGGGTGTTCTGAGTTACCTTCCTCAAGACCAAGTCTCCCACTTTGAAATAATGAAGGTTGGTTCTTTGATTGTAATATCGCTCCATTCTCTGCTTCTGCGCTGCCAGTCTGACATACGCTAATTCCCTGCATTCCTCGAGCAGTTCCAAGTTGATCAGCATTACCTCGTTGTTCGATTCTTCGTCTGCCTGGAAATACCTTAAGGTTGGCTCCCCTACTTCCACTGGTATCAAATCTTCGGCGTCGTATATAAGGGAAAAAGGTGTTTCGCCTGTGCTCGATTTGGCCATTGTTCGGTAGGCCCATAGTACCCCGGGTAATTCCTCGGGCCAACGTCCTTTTGCTGCTTCTAACCTTTTCTTTAGGTTTTGCACAATTATTTTGTTTGTTGACTCCGCTTGTCCGTTTGCACCCGGATGGTAAGGTGAATAGGTAATCCTCTTTTATCTTCAAATCTTCAAGAAATTTTGTAACTTTTGAGCCGATAAACTATGGCTCATTTTCGCATGCGATCTCTTTCGGGATTCCGAACCTGCAAATTATTTTTTTCCACCGGTGGTAGCGGCCCGATGATGCCCATCCCCCATTTCATGAATGGCCATGGGGACTGGATTGAATGTAGTGGTTCTGCTAGTTGATGTACTAGTGGTGCATGGCATTGGCACTTATCACATTTTTGTACAAAGTATTTGGCATCTTGTTCCAAACGGGGTCGGTAATATCCTGCTCGGACTAACTTCAGTACCAGAGAATTTGCGCCTAAGTGGTTGTCGCATATCCCTTCATGGATTTCCCTTAAGACATAGTTGGCTTCTGATGCTCCTAAGCACCAGGTCAACGGGACTTGAAAGGATTTTCTGTATAATTGGCCTTTCTCGAAGCTGTATCGCGCGACTTTAGTGCGCAGCGCTCTCGATGCTTTGGGGTCTTCGGGCAGTTTCCCGTGCTCGAGATAATCGATTATCTCGTTTCTCCAGTCCTAGACCATATTGGCCGAATTCACCTCATAATAGCCATTTGTGTCTAAGTCTGAGTTCATCAGTTGAACTACCGCCCCTGATTCCGGTCCTTGAATCTCTGTTGATGAGCCCAGATTTGCTAATGCATCTTCTTCCGCGTTTTCTTCCCTCGGGATGTGGGTGATTGACCACTCCCGGAATCGTGATAATAAGCCCTAAACCTTTACCATATATTGTTGCATTCGCTCATCTTTGGTGTCAAAAATTTCGTAGACCTGATTTACCACCAGCTGCGAGTCACATTTGATGTTGATGGCTTCGAAGTCGAGCCCCCGAACCAATTCGAGCCCTGCAATCAAAGCTTCGTATTTTGTTTCGTTGTTAGTCAAAGTAACCGTCTTGATGGCTTGCCTTAAGGTTTCCCCTGAAGGTGTGACTAGGACTATTGCGAGCCCGGAGCCTTTTACATTCGAAGATCCATATGTGAATAAGGTCCAGACTCCAAATGTCGGCTCTGACACCATTGTTGCCTCTTTGGCAGCCAGAGACAATAGTCCCGGGCTGAAATCGGCCACGAAGTCAGCCAGGACTTGTGATTAAATCAATGTCCTCGGTTTATACTCTATGTCGAACTAGCTCATTGGAACGACCCATTTGGCCAATCTACCCGAGAGCTCGGGTTTATGGAGTATGTTCCTCAAAGGAAAAGCAGTCACCACCGTTATCGGGTGGCATTGGAAGTAGGGCCTAAGCTTTCGGGCGGCTACCACGAGAGTTAAGGCCAACTTTTCTAGATGTGGGTAGCGGATTTCTGCTCCCGTTAAAATTTTGCTAACGTAATATGTGGGGAATTGCGTACCTTTTTCCTACCGGACTAAAATTGCGCTTATCGCAACTTCTGAGACCGTCGGGTAGACTAGCAATGTTTCTCATTCTTTAGGTTTTGAGAGCAATGAAGGGCTTGACAAGTATTCCTTCAATTCCTTCAAGGCTTGTCGACATTCTGGTGTCCACTCGAAATTGTTTTTCTTTTTGTGCAGCGCGAAGAAGCGATGACACTTTTTCGATGATCGGGAAATGAACCTGCTCAAATCCGCTAATCTGCATGTGAGTCTTTGTACTTCCTTTACATTGAATAGTTGATCCGGGATGTCTTCTATGGCCTTGATTTTGTTGAAATTTACTTCAATTCCCCTTTGCGAGACCAGGAATCCTAAGAATTTACCTGAACCGACCCCGAGCGTATATTTCTCGGAGTTAAGCTTCATATTGTGCTTCCTCAGTGTGTCAAACATTTCTTGCAGATGTCTCAGGTGGTCACCTACATCCAGATATTTAACGAGCATATCGTCTATATATACTTCCATAGTATTTCCTATTTATCTTTCGAACATCTTATTTACGAGCCGTTGGTAAGTAGCTCCGGCATTTTTTAGTCTGAAGGGCATTATATTGTAACAATATGTACCAAAATTTGTTATAAACAAAGTTTTTTCCCGATCTTCAGGGTTCATCTTGATTTGATTGTATCCGGAATAGGCATCGAGGAAACTTATTAACTCGTGCCTAGCCGTAGCGTCGATCATTTGATCGATATTTGACAAGGGGAACGAGTCCTTTGGGCATGCCTTATTAAGATCTGTGTAATCTACGCACATGCAAAATTTATTGTTTTTCTTAGGAACTACTACCACATTAGCTAGCCAGTCCGGATATCTTCCCTCTCAGATTGAACCAATCTTAAATAGAGAGGTTACCTCTTCTCTGACGAATTTATTCCTTGTTTCTGCAATAGGACGCTTCTTTTGCCTTACCGGAGCTATGCTCGGGTCCAAACTTAACTTGTGCACGGCTATCTCCGTTGGGATTCCTGTCATATCCTCATGCGACCATGCAAAACAATCGGACCTGAGCTCTGGGTGTAGTCATGTTCCCAAGTGGAATTTCCTTTCTGGGAATTTTTCGAACAGTGCAACTTGCTCTAGTTCTTCTGCCAGAGATTACTTTGTGTTTATTTCTTCCGGTACTTGAAAATACCTTGGTACATGATGTTGCTCCGACTCTACTTCACCCGAGGAAACTTCATCAGGTTCGGGTTCGGGAGCTGGTTCCGATAACTGCTATGTCGCAGGTTCCTTTACCTTGCTATGAGAGATTTAGATCGCATTCATCTCTCTTGCTGCCGGTTGATCATCTCTTATTTGCTTGATCCCCTCGGATGTCGGAAATTTTAGCAATTGGTGGTACGTCGAAGGCACAACTTTTATCTCGTGTAGCCATGGCCTTCCCGGGATGATATTATAGCCCATGTCCCCATCTACTACTTTGAAGAGAGCTGTCTTTGTTACGCCCTCGGCATCTATAAGCAGTAAAATTTTCTCTCGGGTTGTCACGCTTGCGAGGTTGAATCCGGCAAGGAACTTTGTTGTCGGGATGATGTTTCCAGTGAGTTTAGCTTGATCTAGAACTTTCCATTATATGATATTGGCGAAACTTCCTGGATCCACTAAAACACGTTTAATTTTGAAATTTAACACATTTAAAGAAATTACCAATGCGTCATTGTGCGATAGTAGTAATCTGTCCGCCTCTTCATCCGTGAACGTGATATCATCTTTCCGGAATCTCTTACTATGGGTTGTCGATACTTTAGTCTTATTTGCAGCCGAGAAGGTGACCTTATTAATCTCATTCCCTCCTAAGATCAAGTTGATCGTTTGGCATAGAGGTTCTTCTCCTGCTTTCGAGATTTGCGCGCCGCCCATGTCCCGACCATAATTGTTTTTGGCTCGGTCACTCAATAGTTCTGTGAGGTGACCATTTTTTAACACCGTTGCCACTTCTTCCCAAAGGTGCCGGCAGTCCCCAGTCTTATGGCCATTAGTGTCGTGGTATTCACACCATAGATTTGGGTCCCTCTGGCTGGGGTTGGACCTCATAGATCTCGGGGATCGTGCCTCTTTGATATCTCTCATGGCCGACACTAACTCCACCATGCTGATGTTGAAATTATACTCTAATAACTTTGGATAAGAAGAACCTCGTGGTCCCGAGATTTCTCTATCTTGCAGTGATCTGTTGTTCCGCCCACGATCGGTCCTCCTGTTAACGGTGAACTTCTCCGGTGTCCGGAAGCTCCTGTTACGACCTTCCGTCCGCTCGTAGGGCAGAAACTGGCCCCTTGAGGTCAGCCTATCCGTGTCAATACCATCTTTCATTTTTTCCTTGTTCATCTTCGGTCCTTTGGTCGATGACGCAAAGCCAACCTGAGCGTCTTTTATCCTTATTTTTTACTAGTACCGGTTGTGGACATCCGCCCAAGTTGTTGCTTGAAACTCAAGCACACTTTCCTTCAGCTTCCGGGAAGCATCCGAACTCCTCAGGTTTAAACCCTTAGTGAACGCCTCAGCCGCCCATTCATCTGGGATGGTTGGTAACAACATCCTCTCCTTCTGGAACCGGTTAATGAATCTTCGTAATAACTCGGATTCTCCATGTGCAATCCTGAATATGTCGGCTTTTCGGGCTTGTACCTTTCTGGCACCGGCATGGGCCTTGATAAACGAATTCGCGAGTATTTCGAAGGAATCTATGGAATGCTCTAGAAATAATGAGTACCATGTCAAGGCTCCCCTTGTGAGAATCTCACCAAATTTCTTCAATAACACAAACTCAATTTCGTGAGGAGCCACATCATTTCCTTTCACCGTCGTTGTGTAGGTGGTGATGCGCTTCTGTGGATCTGAGGTCCCATCATATTTTGGCACTTCGGGCATTCTTAATCGTTTTGGGATTAATTTTAGGGCCGCACTCGATTTGTACGGTAATTGGATGTACTTCTTCGAGCTTGAGCCTTTCAATACTGGAGGTGCACCCGGGATTTGGTCCATGCGGGCGTTTACTTCCTTCATGAACCACAAGAGTTCCTCCTTGAACGGATCGTTATCGCTGTTGAGGCCAGATTTACTCCCCCCAGCCCCGTCGGAGCCAACTTCGCCCCTGGGAGTATTGTTGTCGATCCCCTGCACCGTTTGGTTTGTAGGAACAATGGGGGGAACCGGATCTCACCTGCTTGAATTATTTGAAGCGCCTGATATCGCATGTTTTAACTCTATCATAACCTGATCCTGCTGCGTGAGGTGGCCTAGAATGATTGCATGTTGCTCTTGCAGGATCCTTACCGCATCTGCTACCTGCCCCTGGCCAGCACCATCTGGAGTCATCTCCCGTACTTGTCTGGGGTACCGTCCATCATATATCGGCGTGGCATCTTCCCCCTCATTGCGAGTGTCGCTGATTGAGTCCTCAAAATGGGGGTGTTCCCCTTGAACCTCAGGATTGCGAGCGTTATTAACGGTATTGATTGCCATTTTTTCTGATTTTGCTAAGACAAGAACGATCAAAGCTTGTGAGTGAAAGAGGTAAGGATCAACCTAACCACATTACTGTCTAAGCCCCATGGTGGGCGCCAAACTGTTTACTCGAAAAACGGTACAGTTGAATTTGTTCGTGATTTCTAGATAGATGAATCAATTTGATCCCAAAAGATAATGAATTAATCAATTTGGATGCAAGATATTTAGCTCAAAATGTGGATGAAACGATAGATTTTAAGAACCCGAGAATAAGGTTTTTGGGCACAATGCTGATAAGACCAACAAGCGAGAGAGAGAAAAAAGGTATCCAAATGCTATGAAGAATGTATTCAATGTAATCCAGAAAAATCGTCCCCTACAATGATAGTTGATCATATTATTTATAGTTCAGTGGATATAATGGTCAGGCCCACCACTAATGATAATTATTGGAATGTGATAATAGAAGCCTAACAGTAAACATAAATGCCTAAATTCCTGTAATGAGTCGTTACTCTTCAATGCTGTGGAATATTCTTCATTAAATGCTACCGGACGCAGCATGCTTAATGCCTTTATGGATTTGCCTTTCTCTGTGACACACGAGGTAGTTGTGCCCGGTTTTCCGTCCTCCCGGTTTTGATTTCACGTGTCCCCTTTTTTGGTGGCCACGTATTGTAATGTATTTTACCCAATACAAAGGTGTTATAAAATAAAGACAATAAAGTAAATAAACCAAAGATAAATATAGAGAAAGATTGATATATTATTCAACTTCAAACTAATGTACATAGTAAACCGAAATCTCATCTATTTATAGAAGAAAGGAAGTAGTTGCAAGGCTTTTCAGGAAGTAGCTGCGAGTCTTTTCTTAAGCTGATTGTAAGCTATTTGCATGAGTTGCTCGTAACCTTCTTGTTTAATAGGTAATTTTTGTAAGTCATTTTATTGAGTTGTTTGCAACCTGCATGCATCAACTGTTTGGAGATAAACTTCAATGAATTACTAAATGGATAATCTATTTCGAAAAGATTATCTACAGTGGAGTAATAAATGAACATAATATTTTCATAACATAAATCAATTTCTTCTGCGCGTTGATTTCTTCTACTTTTCTTTTTCTTTTATGGTCCATGAATTATTATAATAAAAGGAAAATAGGTAGACTTACTTTTTCTCGGTTACATTGTCGTTTTATTTTATTATTTATTACCACACGGGAGTGGAAATAACCTGTCAAAACTTTTTCTTGTTCCTTTTTAATTTTCTTAAATATTGTACTTCATGTATGATTTAATTATTATTCTATTTTCAATTTTCTCTGACCAAAAGTTGGCAATAACTTTTATGTAACCTTGAAAAAGTGTCTCTACGTGAAAAACAAATAGAGATGCCTGAGGGTGGATATACTGTCTAATTTATGGACACGTAAACATATAATCTTTCCGTCAAACTAAATATTTTACATACATAATTCCTAGAATTAATTTAATATTATTTATTGACTCTCATGCTCCAAAAAACTTGAACAGTACACTTAATTGAATGGAGTTATTTACCCAAAGGAACCTGAATGCTTAGTTGCACTGTTATTTGAGTTTATGTTCTTGCTTTTTATTGTCATAAATACTTAACTCCTATGAGTGTCGATTACCTTTTATAAGGCTTGCAATATACTACTGTTTTTAACAATCTTGAAGCACTAAGGACTAAAGCTCAATTTTGTTTCCAACATTTAAACCACCTACTGGCAAAAAGACATTTCGTTATGTTTATCGAAAAAAGGAAATAAGGTTATCTACATATATAAGTAAAAATAAGTAAAAAAGGGCCAATAAATGAAGAAATCCTCCCCACGCATAAACAGTATTCTTCTATTGTAGTAGATAAG